>OMNW01011639.1:26807-68035 GCA_900303245.1 Selene dorsalis | reverse complement strand
TCCACAGACAAATTCTGGTCTGAAGCAGTGAGTGTGTAAAAGGTGCAGAAATTAGGTTGCAGGTTGGAGACGACTGGAATCAGCTAGCGTGGCGGATGAGATGATGTGTACACAGCTGAGAGATGGGAAAGGAAAGATAGAGAGGCTGCCAGCACCGCACCCCCACCAGGTCCACACAACAAACACACACGGAGTGAGACAACACACACACATCAAGTGAATAAAGGATCAAAGATTAACCTTTGACATCTGATCTATTTCTTACTGTGCAGCTTCAGGGCTGACTGACACTACAAATAATCTGAGTTCCCCTCTTTTCACTTAAGACCAAGGAGGACCAAGAAGCTAAGGTGGTTAGGCATCTGATTGGGATGCATCCCAGTTCAACAATCACCCTCCAACAGTGCACGCACGCTGCACACACACTCACACACACATGTGCACACACAGTTTAATCAGACCAGTCATAAGTAGAGAAAAGGATGAAGAAGAAAAGTAAATAATTGTGTTCCTGCTGGACTTAATTATATGACAGAAGTTTGACTTTTTAAGTTCTTCAAAGCCAGTTTAACCTTCACTGGTAGTGGTTGTCATAGCAATGAGTCATTAAAACCTCCAAAACTGCAGCTGATCCTTAGCTAAGTATGACAACATAACACACACACACTTAAAATATATGGACATATTAAAATTAATTTTAGGATATATAAAGTGATTTAAATTATTTAGTTGTTACATTTTAATGTGAAATATATTATCTTTACATTTGACAGCTGAATTGTATAATATGCAGATTCTTGCATCATGAGCATAAACTGTTAACTTCAGTTGAAAGAATCCATTCCAGGAATCACAGATAATTGAAGTGTTGAACCGTGAAGTCAAGGATTTCCATTCACAGGTAGAATGTGTGCAGCCTCCCTGGCTCTTCATATGAATACTGCATGTATAGTAATGTACACTCAGCCAGACAAGTGTGTCTTTTATGTTGGCTTCAGTTTGATGATCATCTGATATCAGTGCTTGGAGGTTCAGGTGTGTTTTCCCTCAGCATACACCAGGTGCAGACTGTTCATGAGGGGGTTTGAGTTCTGAGTATCGCAAACCTCTCAGCCCACTAACACCATACCCTGGCTATCAGCTGGAAATAAAATATTATATTCATCATGCTCCCATAATATTATGCTGCAGGCATCATAACAACTGATAATTTATGAAAGGAATAAGTGTTTCTATCATAATGATTCTACATAAGTATTTTTAAAGTGAGAAAACAATGTGTCCTTTAGAGAATATCAGAGAAGGAAAGAGCTCTTTTTATGTGAGATTTTAGAGTGTGAGCATCTATTTTTTTCCTGGTGCCAGTACATACTAATCAAAATGTAACTCGTATCAAACATGTTTTCCCATTTATTTAATCTAACATTAATAAATCTTTAGTCTGTGAGCTGTGGTTTGGTGGATGAAAATGAACATTTAGTAAGATAACAGTGTTAACTGGGATGAAGTCTGGTGATACCATATGATGTTCTATGATGCAAGTTCTAAACTGACTTTACTCATTTTTATGTGCTTTTTAGTTAAGTTAGAGTTAAGTTATTTTAAGGACATCTCTTCTTTATACCAGTAGTGATAATGAGAGAGAAGGAGAGAAGGACGAGAGAGAGAGGGGAACACATCCAGCTCAGGGCCACAGATCAGACTTGAACTGGAGCCACTGTGTCGTCATGGTACACACTCTGCCAGCTGAGTGTCTTCCTGCCCTTTTAAAGTAAGGGACAGTGGAGGTGTTATTATAAAAATGAGTTAACAGATGAATATCTACCCATAAGGTATCTATGTATACATCATCTGTAATGAACCAATTTCCCAAAGCTGATACACTGCCTCCATTTGATAGTGAGTCATACAGGTAGACTGGTGGAAATTACACCAGTTCAGAAGGGTTCAGTCTGTGGCTGCAGACCTTTTGTTCTAAATAGACATGCGTGTGCAGAGGACTGAGGCTGTCTCAGTGACTTCTGTCTCCTCATTTAATCCCACATACTGACTCCATGATGGTAAGACCTGTGGAGGTTGATCAGACCATCTGTAGCAGGACTCCTACTTCTCTCTGTTGCTGAAGTGTTTTATGACTTTGGCTTTATGTGTGGGCTGCAGCAGAATGAATGTGTGACCTCCTCACTGGTATAAGAGTATGTATTTAGGTCTGATCAGTTCAGTTTCGGGATTCTGCTTCTGAAAATGACATCCTTATCCCTGGTTCAAATTTAAATTTTTTTTAGTTTTTTAGTTTTTAGGTGAGATTTGTTAAGATGTCTCTCCAACCTTTTGTTGTCAGAAAACAGATTTTCAGTCTCACAGCTGCTGCAGATGAAGTGAGCAAGTTATGACTTTAGGTGGTGCGTCCCCAAGTCAGTCTCAACTTATTATTTCATTAGTTTTATGAACAAATAAACATCTTCTCAGTTTGTTCTCACATTTGAGACTTTGTTTTCTAAATACAGTCATAAATTAGTGGAAATTGCAGTGCTCCTGTGTTAAACAGATGCCTATAACAGAGCAGAATATAAAACACAAATAATCTTAAAATAAAAGCAGCTGCTGAAGCTGCTATGACTGTAATTAGGCAAAGCACAGCTCTGAGCTAAATGTTAATCTAAGCATGACAACATGCTCATACTAAGTAGGTATTGAGTTTACTGAATGCTGTGTCTGCCGGGTGGTCTTCATCAATAAAGGAATCCATACTGTCCACACATGGTTGATGTTCCACATCCCCACAATCCCTGGATCCTCCTCCAGGGAATCATCACAGTTTGGACTGTTATTCAGACACAACAGTCTCAGTTTGGGCTTTGCGGACTTATATTTTTAAGGCATTTTGACATAAATGCACCAAATAATTGGTGGAGAAAATAATTAGCCACAAAAATAGCATTCATAAAATGATCATACCATGCTGAGGCTTTGTTAAGTTGCTTAATACATAGAGTTAGACACACATCATACACAAAAAAGACAGGCCTTTTTAATTATATTCTCTTTAATATATCTTAAAAAATGGATATACAATCTGAGAAAGAAAAAAGTTGAGGATTTGAAGAACAAGTTGTTAATCTTCTCCCCTGGCCCAAAGATGGCGTTAACCAAAGCAGAGACATCCTGGGAAAATAAGAACACTGCTGACTGCCAAACTAAAGGACATACCAGTGGGAAGCTAAAGTCAGTGTATTAGTAAGGCTAAGATAAAGTACAGAGTGTTGGGCTGCCATTTCCTGGAGGCAAGTTACTGTCACTGCAACTACACAGGATGGCTTCAGATTAATAGGCAGTAGTATTAGCCTTCACCATGCAGGAAAACACCATGGAATTCCCACATTCACAGATGCTTTCAACAGTCCTTTCATTTTCTCAGGTCCTTTACTTTGTCAGTGTCTGTTGTTCTGTTTAGGAAAACAAAAAGAGAGCTGTTGTACGCTGGGCCAGAATAACAAAGGAAAAAAGGGGGCAAGAGGAAACCCGAGCATGCTTATAAGTCACGTCGTTTCAAGACCTCATACTTACACATACACTGGCACACACTTCCTTTCTCTCTCACACACACGCGCACTCACACACACAAAAGTTCAGTCCGTACACACATCTCCAACATAAAAGTTTACTTCTCAACAATTACATATCTGACATCCTTAGTAAAATGCACTCTGGCAGATTACACAGACTTGGCCTCATGCAGACGTGTTACGACTTAAGATGAATGGAGTGACAACAGTCCATAATATGAAATGTGACTTAAACTGGAGGCACAACGCTAGCCAGGGCCAAGCACGACACACACACATTCACGCACACACATCCTCACTGGCTAACTGGGTGGCACAGTCTTTCTCCCTCTGTGACTCTGACACACACACACACACACAAAATGGACATGAACATGCACTATATGGCCAGGCTCATATCCACAGTTTGACATTTTCAGTTTGGCTAAGAATCTCCACCACATACTAAACCCTCAACAACTGCACCTATGCAACTTTACTGACTAGCTAACGAGCTAATGGCTGAGCTAACAAGCATTGTGATCAGTGAGCTAATCCACAGAAAATCATGAGATGCAGCTCTGTGACCTTGACCTGTATCAGCCAACTGTTACATTATCTCACTTGCACATAGTGAAAACTACTCATTCATTAGCTAGACAGTAAAGTTAGTCGTAAGCTTGAGCAGTAGCTAGCCCCGCCGCTAGTCAGTTAGCCTGCTGTCTCTTTCTGTGATGCTGTTCACTTTTTCCAACCGAATCCAGACAGTGGAAACAAACAGTCTACACACACACACAAACAAAGCTGAGGAGTTGTGTTTCTGAAAGACGTGCTCTCCGTCTTCAGAATGAGAAGGTACATACAGTGCAGTCTTGGGAAAAGTACTATTATTATTTTTATTCTGTCTAATGAGACTGATATGAAACAATATGAGGTTTAAGTAGTGACTTTCACTTATATGGGTGCTTTCACATCCATATAGACTTAACACTGAAGAGTCATTAGGGCTTTTATAATTAAACAAAAATTCTGGGACGATGATCATGAACATAAAGACCAAAAAATATTCTATGCTGATCAGCAAATTGTTGTTGACTGACAGCTCAGTCCCCTCACATCAATCCAGCTCAGTGCTTACTTCACTTGACTTGTAAGTCCCATACTGTTCATAATAGATATTAAACTTAGATCAATACTTTAAACTCAGAGTCACTGTTTTATTTTAAACCCAATGTGCTCAAGTACTGAGCTATCATACCAAAACTGTATCACTGCACTGTGAGGTTGATGAAACCTCTGTATCCCCAAAGGGGAAAAGGTACTCATGGTTGAGTGTTTGTGTGTGTGTGAGTGTGTGAAACAGAGAGACAGATGGAGGAAGACAAAAACAGTTCAGTGAAGAGGTGAGGCTGCAGAGAGGATGTGAAGCTGAAAACAGTACAATACATTTGGCTGTAGTTATAGCGGTAGTACTTTATCCCACTAGGGCTGAAAACACACAAGGTCTCAGTGTGTGTGTGTGTGTGTGTGTGTGTGTGTGTGTGTGTGTGTGCGTGTGTGTGTTCACATACAGGGAAAATGACAAAATGGGACAGTGTGGTCATTCACATGCTGTCTAGTGGGGCTGGGGGCTTTCCAATTTCAATATGTGTGTGTGTGTGTGTGTGTGTGTGTGTGTTCATGGCATGTGTACAGAAATGTGTGTACAGGCGTTCACCTCTTACCACATGAGAATGTGATAAAGTCTGTTTGTGAACTCACATGCATTTACTCTTTAGCAACACAAACATGGCAGGCACTGGAACAGAGAACTGATAGTAACAGATATTCTTTCTCTTGATTCATCAAATTTAAAACAGCTAAATGTGACTTTTTTTTTTTTTTTTTTTTAATGCCAGTGAATCATCACATTAAATCCCTCGCCATTCGTTGCCATGGCTCGTTTTACGACTGGCTCAGGGACACCTCAGCAAGGCGATGGCATTCGGTTATATTGCCACAATGAACAGACATTGTGGTCACAGTAACACTCAACTGTTTAGGATAATTAAAGCATATTTTTCTTTCTTTCTTGTATGCAAGTCCTTTCTTTAAAGTACCACTTTTTTGTTTTTCTTTTTTTGTTAATTTCATTCCTGCAAATGAAGTTTATTGCAATTGGGTGAACAGAGGAGAGCTTAGGCGGGGTTGTGGTGTCAAGAGGAGAGGAGTGGTAAGAGTCAAAGAGTCAACTGTTGAGTCACACACATCAGGGAGTCGGCCATGATAAGCAGAGGCAAGGTAGAGCAGTTTGGTTGATTGTTGCAGGGTGATGTAAGTGCTTCTATCATCTGGCATAGTGCTTGATGTAATCTTGAACCTTATTCCGAAAATCCTCCTGGATGGAAGAGAGGGAAAAGTAAAAAAAGAGAAGAAGAGTTAGATGGAAAAGCCAGGAATTTTACAATCACAGCAGTTGAAAAGCTAAAAATAACAAAGTACATAAATATATGACCAAATATTAAGTATCTATCTAGGTCAACTGCCCTATTATTATTTTGCAAACTGTTTTCCATAATTTGTGACTCCAACAATTGTACAAAACTATGGTGACCTGTGGTTGGAAACACGTCACTTTATCATTAAAACATTCCCACTTTATATTTTACCATGTTGATCCTAAAGATATCTGGAAGCTAATGATCCAAGTGTGAACATAAACTATGCTGAGCTCTGTGGAGGTGTTTATATCAGTAAAACCTGTATAGTCCAGCCAGGAACTGATATGTGACACATCAGTTCCTGGCTGGACTATACAGGTTTTACTGATATGAATGAAATCTATCTAGGGATGCACTGTTGTCCCCTGTTTTTCAAACTGAAATCAGGCACCTTCCAATAAAAACTGAAACAGGATTAGATCTGATAAACTTGCTGGTTTCATCTTGATCAGTTGAAGAGCATCCAGAGTAAAGAGTGAGACTCCCTCTCCTCTCGATGACGTAACAACATGTGTTCAAGTTGACTTTCCTCGTTCATACCTCCTCTGGTCATGCATGCCCTCTCCTCCCACCACCAGGATTTCCCTATTCTTGATCATGACCTTCTGGTTGTGCTTGGCTTCTTTCCACCCCCACCCACTATCCATCCATCCTGTAACCTACCCTCAGTGGCTTTCTTGACCCATCCCCTCAGGTTTCATCTGGCCTGAGTCAGCTCCATGTGTGACCTCACTCTCCTCTGACTGTGTTGTGCCCATCATTTCTGCCTTCTGTCTGCTGTTGATTTTGGTTCGCCTGTGTCTACATCCTCATCGTGTTTCAGACTATTTGTTGGTAAATCGGACAGCATGTATCACAGCACAAACACAATATTATGGATTTTGATGAGAGGCTGTAGAGCAGAAGGAGCTATTAATTTGAGCTGCATCAGCTTGCCTCTTTTGTCAAAAGATTTCCTTTATTCAATCTACACAAGAAAGTGCATTGCCAAGCAAAACTGTACTGTGGAAAGCCACATTGTAAATCATAAACTGCTGTAACTGGGACCAGTGATTGTACACAATTATAGTAAGAAGGACAGTCTTTCCTGGAGGTAGTGATCACACAGGAAATCTGCTTCAGCAGCAAACACTGCAGAGGTCACTCATTATACGTAGCTTCTGAGTGCGGAGTGGAGCTTTAACTCAAAAGCAGCAGGAACATGGTCTGCCTCGGAGTCATAGACTATTATACAATATTTATCCATCTGTCTGACTCAGGTTGTGCTCTTAAAATTGGACATCATTTGTAAATATGGAATAATGGTGCGTCTATCACTCCTGATCCACCTGCCTGTCATCCTGTCATCTCTTGTCAAACCAGCTGTCTTTTACAAGCTTCTGAAACAGGCCAGCAGATATACGGGACACAAAATACAAGAGAAGAAGGTTTCCTGTGAACAGAGAGCGCACAGAGGAAGTGAAGATAAACACATGTGAAGCTCCAGCTTGTCTTAATTAAGCCGCGTCACATAAACTTGAAGGACAGAGCAAACATACTGACACAGAATATAGTTTAAGACTGTTTAACTACCCCATATTAAGATGTCCTACTGAGATTTGACTTATAAGACTCATTTTACGACGGGCGGAATAAAACAAAATGTCTTTGAGAAATACTGCTCAATTAAGATGTCACCTATAAAGACTTCATTGCGGAGACAGCTAAAGTCAAACAGCTGACTCAAAACAGCAGCTTCAGATGTTAAAATGAAGCTTTACTGTATATGGATTTCACATGAATCAAATTTGACTGAATGCAGGCACACACACATTTGTTTAATTGAATGTCTCACCTCACTATTTGATACACTTGAAGTACACAGCAATATGTAACATGTTTATGTGTGCACTCTATGACTTAGTACTTCCTAAGTCCCACAGCTCCCTTCTGTTCTGGTACTGTATGTGACTGTTACCCCCGACACTGACCCGTCGTCATAGGGGTATAGGCCATTACACGCCACCATGCCCATGGGTCCCGCTGCTGAACATAATGAATTTCACGTACGAGTGTCCCAAACTGACATCAGCACGCTTGTTTATTGCGCAGCTCCAGCGGTCAGTTAGTCACATGGGCCACTGCTTAGACTTGTGCGTGGCCACAGGGGTATCAGCAAGAAATGGAGAACGTGAGTAAAAACATGAGTCCGAGGGAAGAGAAAGACGAGGAGAGACAGGAAAATGAGACGAGTGTGTGTGTGTGTGTGTGGGGACAGGGACGACAGACAGGAACACTGAAAACTTGCCAGTGAAAAAAACTTTAGCAGTGATGACAGCAGCCTGAGAATCTGTCCACAGAGGGATGATGGATCGGCCCTATTGCTGCTGACTCTTTCTCTAGGCCTTGTTCTGATGGTGCAGGAGCCCATAACAAGTGCAAGGTGGAGCGCACAGATTGTGTGTGTGCAAGTGAACCTGCTATCCATGGAAGGTGGTGATTTATCATCATTAACTCAGACCAGCTCTGTTACAGCTGAGCTTTTAAGAAATAAAGAGTACCTTCTTTAGGAAATAACCAAACGCTGTCTCTTTAAATCAGACCAATGTTATATCACCACGAGCTCAGAGACGCTCTACTGCCGTCTCCGCTTCTGATCATCCGATTTGATGCAGTTTATAAAAAGTGGCTCAAATAATTGAATAATGTAAAGTTTGAGCTCAGAAGCGAGCTGTGTAATCGAAGCTCTGAGCAATGTGCGATAGTGCAAGGTAAAATTCAAGCATGCTTCAGAGCTCTGACAACAATGAGAGAAGCACTGGGTTGAATTAAGAAGAAATGGCTGTGTCTTAATGCAGAGTTTAAATCAAACAACAAATTCAAAAACCATGAGACCTGTCACAGTGGCCACACACACACACACATAAGAGTTTGCAGACATGCTAGAAGCTAGAAGCAGTAAACAACACGTTCGCGAGCGTGTCATTGAATGTACTACGGAGAAGTTTGTAAGCGACACAGCAGCACGTTCGCTGAACCAACGGTCACCCAGGGCTGAGTGACACACAGCTGACGTGAGCCTTCAGCCCTGAACACTGAACATGCACCGTTCCTTCGCAATGAGAGCCTCTGCCACCAGATTCACCGATGATTCAGTGATTTATTGACCTATTGACCACACGGCAGCTCCACTACCGACCTGCACACTCGCTGCTAAGCTCAACTGAACTTACAAAAACAAATCAGGTCATGAAGTGACTCTGTTCAGTTTGTCCACTCAAACAATTCGTTCTTCTGAACGAAACGTTCGCAAACAACACAACACTACCTTCTGTCATCCTGCCTTCTCTGGTCAAACCAGCTGTCTCTACACACCTTTGTGACTTAAACAGGTCCACGTACATACAGACCATTTAGTGGAGAAAATACAGAAGAAGGTTTGTTGTGAGCAGAGAGACCACAGAGGAAGTCAGGGTTTTCCCTGTCTATCTAAGGCCAAGGCAGGCCACCTGGTTGATTTTGGCCACCTCCTTGGTTAAAGCGTGTGTACGTGGGGGCTGTGCAGATGTAGTTTCTTCTGCGTGCGTTACTTTCAATGTAGACATCAATATGCGTGTGTGACACGCTTGTTTTTTCGCGCACGTCCGACCTGCTTCTCCTTCCGGTGTCCGGTCTCACAGACTTTTATATTTAATAGAAAGGGGGGGCAATAGCTGCCATTACAACACCCCCCCGCCGGAGGCCTTTGCCACGTTGGTCTCAAAAAAAACCCATGGAAAACCCTGGAAGTGAAGATAAACACAACATGTGAAGCGCCAGCTTGTTTCAATTAAGTTGTGTCACTAAATAAACTTGAAGGCCAGAGCAAACACAAGGACACAGAATCTAATTTAAAACTGTTTAAACTAGTGGCTGCAAATCTGAAGTATCAACTTCCTTCTCCCACAGAAAGTGGAAAATTTGCACGCAAATTTACTTTACTTTTTTCCTACTTTATCCCTCCTTTCCACTTTTATAGCAAAAAAACTGGCTGACACTGCAAACTACTTTGATCTGCACTAGTTTGAACACTCCAAGTTAACTGTGCAGTTGATTAAAAACTTTGTTAGACTACAGTTTACACTTTTTTTGGCCCTGTTTCACCTGCAGAAGGCAATTAAGTCTCCTCTCCACCAGTGATCTGGACAGTTACTCAAAATATGTACCACCATCAGAGGGAAGGCATGCAAATTAAACCCTCTGGGCACCGACCATTTCTTTTCAATTTTGCTAAAAGCTGAAAACTGAGCAAAGGAAAGCCCCATGGTGTCTGCGTAAACAGACTAGAAGAGGAGAAATGAATGGGAGAGGAGAGGTGTGAGCGGTGAACAGAGAGAAAGGAATAGAGGACAGAGATGACAGGCAATGCAGAGGAGTGGAGGCCACACGAACACACGACAGTCGCACACTTGGCTGACTGAGGAATCCACTCCCCTTTGGAGTTATTTGAGAAATGTAATGTTCATTTCCTTTGTATTGTCCTCACACATACATGGACAAACCTATTAAAATAGTTTTATCAATATCCTAATGATATGGGCTGCCAAATTCAATTCATTGGCTCAATTCTCACCTGACATTAATCTCCAGCTGAGCTGACTACTAATCACTAATGGACAGCCACACTAACACATATAAGTTAGAGCTGCCTGCCTGCAGTCACTGAATCACAGAAGACAGATAATAATGCCAAACTGACTTCTGTCGATACCCATCTTGTTGCTCAAACTGTATTATTATGTGAAAGATGAAAGACTGTAACATTTTTATATAGTTTATGTATTTCTACTTACGTCCAGTAGAAATAGTGTCAGTAATCTTTGTAATGACACTCAATTCTTTGGCATTAATAACCATGACAGGCCTCTGGGCCCTTCAGCTGTCAAAAGATGCCAGTAAATTAACAATATCCCTGTCAGAAACAATTTTAAGGTCCCAACAGCCATCACCTTGTGAAACCCTCACGGACCTCTGCACACAGCAGTGCCGCTGCTGCAAAACGTCCTTGGGGGAAACACTGCACATCCCTGAACGACAAGTGTGTGTTTTTAGTGCTGACCAGCCACTTAAAATGTGATCTAAAACCAGTGTTGTAAAACAGTAGCAGAGCTTATTCAATAACAGGCAAACACTCTCTCTTGAGACGTGTTTAGTGACAGAAGCTGCTGCAAGTTTATCTTGCAACAACAAGATAAGAAGGAGTGCAGCACTATCAGATGATAGAACTTCTCTGATGCTGTCACAGAAGGAACAGGGTAATTACTGGGACGACTGATAGGGTTTCCGATTCTTTCAGTCAGTCTTTTTGGTTGCTTGCTGAAACACAGTCTTGACTCTGTCTCACCCAGCTTGAGAAAAGTCTGACTGCTTGTTACACAACATTGCTGCATGGACTTAGAGAAACAGCAGTGAGCTGGGCAGAGAATGCAAGGAGCTGCTGTGACAAGGTGTTAATATGCGCCTCTCCAATGACTTTTATTTCGGTGTAGGTTGGACTTCGATTCATTAACTTCTCAAAGCAACTGGCCAATTTATCAGGCAACAGCAAGTGAGCTCTGTGTGCTGTTGTCTTGATCACAACACAAATGTGGCACTCCAGAGTAAGTGGACACTGTAATGAGGTGACCCGATCTGTACACTGACCTCAATAGATATGAGATTAGTGATGGATTATTTCATCTTTTATTGTTACCGTCTGTCTGTGTGTGTGTGTGTGTGTGTGTGTGTGTACACTAGACATGCCTATCGACTGCAGAGGCCAAACCATCTGATACCCGAGGAGGCAGTGGACAGTGAAGCTGTGTGAGACAGAAAGGTCTCTCTCAAACTGATGAGGAGAAATCAATAGAGATTAAGTATGCAGAGGTGGATTATGGGATATGTGAATTCTGGAGCTAGTCACAAATCCTCAGAGGTCCTATTCTGTCTGAGCCCCTCCAGAGCAGGACAGGTAGTCAATATCACATTATCGTAAGCGGCAGAAATCCCTCGCAATTTGCCTCATGTACAACAGCACAAATGTTTTATTTTGTGGACAACAACCGAGGGGCATGTGCTGTGTGGTGGTAACCTCTGAACGTGTCTGCTCTCTGGCAATTCAACCTTCTGCCATTATATTGACGTCTGAATAAATAATGGCATGTGCTCATGCTGCTGGGTAGCATGCAGTTCATCCTGTTCAAACTACATGACTCCATGCTTGACAGTATATGACAAATAAATAAAAACCTGGCCCTGAAGCCACATCAACCTGCACACTTGACCTTTTCACGGTAGATTGGCAAGATGCAAACGCACCATCATCAATAAAAACACCACTAACTAAAGGAGAAGAGCCTTTCAAAAGAACTGATACTTATTTTCCAATATGTCCCTGAAACTGTCGTGCAAAGGGTTGCAGCTGTTTGTTGTGGTACAAAAGAGGAGATGTTATGTGCTTCAAACAGCCCTCATCCCTTCCTCTTTCCTGGTGTGCAGGAAATCATGAACCGAGGTGCCACCACTCCTCTTTAAACATGACTTGTATTTAAGGATAAAACCTGTATCCTGGTGATTTCAGACTGTAACAGGATGTGAGCACTACAAAGACCATGGCACTGGGCTGAAACATCAAGTATCCTTCTACTGCTGTTCCTGGGCCGCCTCCAAAACACAAAGTTATGTTGTAAAGTTATGCGATGCCACATAACACCAGCTATAACATTGGGTTGGACCCCCCAGGACTGAGCTCCGTCTCATTCATATCACATCATACCGCATGAGTAGGCTACTGGTAAATGTCAATAAACAATAAAAGTAATAGCGTATTCGGTAAACATGTCTCTACAGCACACAGACAGGTGTGTATGTGTGTGAGTGAGTTACTATGGTTACCATGATGCTGCTGCCCCCCCTGGTCATTTCTGCAGCTGGATTTCCATGGGCCAGACTAAGGCACGAAACTCCGGGGCTGCAAAGCAGTCCCACTCTGGCTCTGCACACATCACACCAACGATAGATCATGTGTAGAAGGATGTTGTTGTTGTGTGAGACATAGAGCTGCTGCTACAAGGAGACTAGTGGATTTTTTTTTTTTTTATATTGTCCTTTCATTCAGCTTGGACAGGGGGCGGTGTGCCGTCTTGTAATGTTACAGAAAACCCTGCATATGTTTTCACTCCTCGTGTTCCTACACTAGAGAACTTGTTCTTCTTGTCAACCAAACGCTGTTTCTCTCTGCCACCTTGACTTGCGCTGATTTTAAATACCACCAGTATTACATCACTGGATGTTGTTATGCTTACCATTTATATTGCTACAACACGAGACACCGCGTTTCGGTTATTTCCAGCAAAAAAGGAAAAAAAACTGAGGTCAATCGTGATTGAAAATTTTAATCGCTTGGCAGCACTAATTCAGACACATTTCAGTAACAAGGGCCCTCGGGCCTGGTTATGAATGAGATTCTCAGAGAACTAATCCTGTAAATTGCAAATCTACCATGGTGCATTAGTTAAAAATAGTAATGTAATGCACTGATGTAAAATATCAACGGCCCAAGAGCCACATCTGCCATGTTGCTGTCATCGCATGTGACCAGATTCTGTTGTACCAGACGCATGGTCATACAAAACTAAAAGGGTTACAGCTTAAAGGTGTACTAGGAGTGAATTGCTGTTGAATTATTCAAATGTTATTTGCCATGCAGCCCAAACTTTGTCTTGCAATGTCAGCATCTTTATACAACTTTAATTCCTTGTGAAGTGAATTGGATTTGAAGGTTACAGTAAAAAGTAAATGACAGTTAAGGTTTACAATTTGAATATTTCAGCATTGCAAAATATTCATGCACATGTAAACACAGCTCATTGTCCTATACTCTTTCAAGCAGATCAACCTATTTTGGTATTTTAATATCATGTTTTGTTTTGTTTTACAGGTGCATATACACACAAAAATCCACAATTGCCTAAGAGTACCCTAATCACACACACACACACACGCACGCACGCACGCACACTTAATTACCCATGAGGACCTTTCCTTTCAACCACTTTATTCAGTAAATGCATTCAGAGAGCATCCACAGGAGGAGGTCCACTTCAAAACCCTCAACACACAAATGCACACATCCACATACATAAGCATGCATGTGTACTGACACACCAACTCCCAGCTCCACCCACTCACTTCTGAAGTTGATTAGAACAGGCTGTGACTCAGTAGGACAGGGTCATGGTTGGATGACTGATTTTGGTTGTCATGACTCCAGAAAGCAATGACAGCACAGTGAAGCAGAACCAAAACTTTCCAAAAAAAAAAAAAAAAAACGACTTCTGTGCAGTACACCAAGAATAAAAATGTTCATCTTTAATTCATTAAAATATATTTCTTTAATTCAAACCTGCCACAACTGGTGAGTTCACACTCGAGATTAATCCTTCACTATCTAACATCCTGCTCCAACAGCCTGAATAATGAAAAGTCTTCCATATGCTCCCATAGATCTCTACATTCAGCCTGCTGCTACTATCTGCAGTGAAATCATCAATAAATGCCAAACATGCCCGAGCTGTAAGAAGAACCACCACTATGTCTGACAGATGAGGTGGAGCCTTTGTGTAATAAGCTGCTGCATTCTTCCTTCACACTCCTCTTTCCATCATTAGGTTTTTGAGGTTGACCAGTGATTGGCCAGCGTCTGGTGGTTTATCCTCTGAGGTGATGAATGTGGAATTTACAGGCCATTTAAGTCAACACAGAGAACATGAACCTGGGAGCTAAATAGACCTTGGGCCTGTACTACGAAGCAGGACTTTGGCTTAGCGAGGTAACTTCAGGGTTAACTCTGGGCTTTCCATACCACGACGGTGGTTCAATTCTTACTGAGATAGATCTCCATGGTAACTTATGCTGAAAGGCTAACCTGGTCTGGAGCATGTTATTTTCCAGATTGAGATGGCCGGGTATAAAAGCACTGCCTCCTAACCTGTCAATTCTCTTGGAAAATGGCATCGCCACTGTTAGGTGTGTAAATGTTGTTCATACACGAAGTGTCAAAAAAAAAAAAACTTGGAGGGCGGATCGTCGGAGGATCTGTCAAGGCCAGAGAAGTGATTTTCACTCCTTTCTGCACTTTGCTGCAGCAACTGTGTTGCTTTTTGCCTGGATTTGATCTTTCGGCTCTTTATATTTCTGGAGATTTATTGCATGCTCCTTCTTAATGAAAAACACTGCTCTGCTGCTGTAGCTACTGCCAGACTTGTTCATGTTTGCGATTGGTCAGATGCTGCAAACTCTGCCCCTTCCATGTGAACGCACTCATACCTAAGCTGGGAAACCCTGGGTTGACTTACCTAGTTGATAACCACTGTCTTGTGACCGCTTAGCATGATTGCAATTGTTAGGTGAAGGTGGGTAACCAGAAGACACCCTGGGTATGTTGAGCTTGCTTTGTAGTACAAGCCTCTGGTCTCATCAGATGAAGGTGCAGGAACAAACACTCTCTCCCAGTGCATTTTTTCCACCTATTCATTAATAGGCTGATGATCATTATTAGAAATGTTTACATGGTTGCATGTAGGTTATATCACAATGTAGTGACAAAATCAATGCTTTGTGATGGCTTGAAAACAACTTTAACCTTTTACAACAAACTGTATCATGTTCATTGTTTTGCTCTGTGCATCACAGTTTAGTATTTTACTCTATTTTAATATCTGTGGTGCTTTGTGGTTTCATGATAATAAAAACTGACTACTTCAATTACATGGTAGATGTAAAGTTCAACAAAGGACAAGACTTGATGATTAACGATATCTATTAACTCTATGCAGCACATCACTTTCATGCTCTGTGTTAAATTGCATTGTCCCTATTAAATAAACACATCAACTAAAAAGCGCAAATTCCCAATAGTGTGTGTGTTTACATCTGTGTTATATTTTCCTGTGTAAAAGTACACAAAATCAAGTCTATTCCAGATGTTTACCCCAGATACACTTTTCCTCATGGGCTCAGATACATTTCTGAGGTTTTGGCTCCTTAATAACATTTTTTCTGGCACAAAATGAGAGCTCTTTGTACTTGGTGTATGGAGAGCCGTAGCTCTGGCAATCTTTTATTGCATGCTCGCCCTCTCTCTTACCCTCAAACACCAACACAAACAGAGGCAAACTCTTTCACATCTAATGGGGTCACATGGCAGCCATTATCATGCACTGCTGGATACACCCCAATGCACCATGGGAAAGGGTATGGTGCAAAATGCCAAAGGTCAAATATTGTTCTTAAATGCTTTCAGCTCACAACTCAACTAACAGCAATTTCTTTGGCCAGCCAGCTCCCAGCAGAGTTACATTAGTTCGGCTGGCAATCCAAGAAAGCAATTACTGTGTGCAAACACAGAACATCGGCCTCTGAACACTCTGGCACTGCCTGATGTACCGATAAACCTCTGAATGGGAGAGAGCCAACATACAAGACAGGAATGCACTAAGAGATCAAATGAGGAGGTATGGAGGGAATAAGTTTCAAACCAATTAGTCAGGGTGCCTATCTGTTAGGAGACACCTTGAACATTCAGCCACTCCCACAGCAGCACAACATTTGTCAAAAGACCTAATCATCAAATCCTCGATAAACCATAAAGTTTGGAAAACCACAAACTCAAATGCGGGATATGAAGGCATTTCTTGTCTCAGACGTTTGGACATAATCACTCACACACAACCAGCAGAGAGAGTTATGGGAATTGAGAGACCTGGTTTATGATGCTGATTTGACTTGTAGAGCGTGTTGTCCGCTGTAGGGGCACTGAATTAAACAGTTGTGCATGAACAAAGCACCTTTTTTGGAAAAATACCTGTTCTGCACATTCAGGTCTTAAATATAACGTCATAACCACTCTTTGCTCAGAAAGGCTTCTCAGCCCTCTAATTAGGCTAAGACACTCTCTAATGGTTATCACGCGAGACAGTAGACACAGAGGAAGCCTTACATTTGTCCAATTAAATGATATAGGCTGAAATAGGCTGTCAACACGAACTGGGGTATGAATATTGTTATGGAAACTATAAGCACATCTGAGATGCTATGGGGAGGATTCATAAGTGAATCATCTGCATGCCAATGACTCAAGTCACCGTTCGTTCTGAATTGACAATATGTCTGATGATAAGATGGAATCAAAAATAGAGTAAGCCTGCATATGCCTAACCTTGTCCCTCAGATGATGTTCTGCAGCATCAATGTTCAGCGGGTCATCGAAGTTCAACAGGTCCTGTAGAAGACACACAGAGGAGGCGTGAGGAGATGGGTAAAAACAACTGAGCACAGGAAATGACTCGCAAAACAAGACTGACTGATGATGGCCAGAATACAAAAGGTTTGGTCATTGGTCATTTTATTGCCCATTTCAGCAGTATCTGCAGTGGTACCATGGATCCTCTACAACAGAGCAAACACCTTAATTGTGCTGTTGCCTTAGAGACATTGTGGACAATAAGCGAGGCAAGACTGTTATGAGAGATGAAAAGGAGCATGGCCTGCGGGGATGCTTCCTGATTAAAAGGTAAGATTTAGGGCCTTAACTGTGCATCCATGCAGATCACCATGACCATTATCAATGTGGACACAGTGCTGACCTCAGGGTAAGTGTGGATGTGATACCAGTGTGTTGCAACTGATGATAGGTCTATGTAAGCTTGCATCAAGCTAAATCTGAATATTTTGGACCAGACTAAACTAAACTTTGTGGTTATTTTCAGCTGCTCACTTGCTGCTTGTTTTGGCATCTGTTAATTACGCTTTTAAGAATGTGTGTTATTAGCCTTCTTATTTTTTAATCTGCCTCTGAAAAGTTTAACATGTCTTCCAGATACAACCTAAATTACACTAATTTATCATATTATGAAGCATTTACAAATAATTATTTTAAACTCAAGGGAAATCACCTGGATTGAAATATTCTCGTTTTGATTTGCCTACCTCAGTGTTTACAAAGAGAAAAACAATTTCCCTAAAGCCAAAAATGATGGCCTTGTTACAGCTGTAAAGAGAGATACAACTGGCCAGGTTAATCTGATCAGTGCTTGGACTAATGTTATTTTGTGTAATCTACATACAGTGGGCAAAATAAAAGTTAGTGGTGTACATACCAATGGTGCCCTATTAAAAAATAGAAGTAATTTTAATAACTGGCTAGCCTGTTGATTTTTTTCCTCTATTAATTATTTTAGTGTATAAAACAGTGGACTGTTATAATCCCCTGAAGCCTAATATGATGTCCTCAAATGCTTTGGTTTATCTGATCAACAATCTAAAACCCAACGATATTCATCATTTTTGTTGATAAAACTACTTCATTTTCTGCCAACTGACTAATCAGTCAACCCACTAATACACTTTACTTTCCTAATATTGACATGCCCTTTTTATTTGCTGGTCATTTAAGACATATAGTCATATAGTCATATAAAACAAAACAGCAGAACTTACAGTAAACAAGGAGTTCAATCCCCAGACCACGTCCTAGAAAAAAACAAATGAAAAACAATTCATGATCAAACTGAGTCATAATCAAATTCTAATTGAAATATGCTCTCTATGCTCACAGGGGTAAGTACAACTCAGTGAAAAGTTAAAACAATGTGTTATAGTGATTAAGTCAAAACATCTGCTGGAATATATTACATTTAGTCCAGCACCAATTTTCTGGTCTTAATTCACTGGCAGCTCATTTAGAAAAAGATGATAAAAGCTTTTGCATCAAAGGGAACAGCGGGAAATTAGTTCTGATTGATCTGGTGTAAGAGTGGAGGCACATGACAGCTACTGTTTATTGGCCAAATTCATTGTAGTCTTATGACAAGCATAATAACATCTGTTGTCTTTTGTATCAATGTACACATGAACATTTTTATTATTACAAACAGCTGCCTACAATTATTACTGACACATCATGACTGAACATCAATTATTATAAATTAAGAAAAGGAATGTAATATTGGAAGTTCTCCTGTCGACCCAGGGAGTGAGTACAGGGACAATTCTTGTTGTCAGCCCACTGTAATACTTAATATCTACTTAATTACAGTGTAAGGTGTGTTAGGACATCTCAGTCTTCAGCTTGACAAGAGCCGTGGAATTTCTACAATATTTCCCATGACACAAAGCAACAGCGCAGCAGAACAACAAAAGACGCAAGTTCCACGAATGTCCTCTCAGCAGGGGCTCTGGGACTCCACTGTTTCATACACATGGTGACACTATGGAAGGTCTGGCAGCAGCTACAGATTGTACATAGGAAAACAAAGGAAGCATCAGAACAACCTTATATCGCTGCATCTTACAACATTCACCATCCACCAGTTTCTGCTTACAGGAATATCTACCTATCTATCTATCTATTCACTGCACTCTATTCTAAACTGTCAACTGGTCCACTGACCGACAATTTCAAGTTCATCCTTTTAAGGCATCTAGTGAGTTATCCTTCAGTCATTCTATACACATACAGAAAGTATTCAGGGCTGAGATGTGATGGACTGATGTAATTGCTATTTTTGGGAGCATCGACTCCGGCTCTGATCAATTCCAATCAGCAAACAACATCCAGGTTGACCTACTGATTTAACGTCAGTGTCTCTGTCCTAGAGCACAGACACACTGGTCAGACCTGTCATCTGTTGAGCATGGTGCTGTTAAACCTGAGAGCACAGCTAAAAAATATGTGTTAAAACACAATCACAGATTGAAGTGTCTCGCACTGAGGCTCTGTCACCAGGGGTGAGATGTGATTGTTCCGTTTTGCTAATTCGCAAGACGGATAGCAGCTCTCTCGCTCTCCTGTGTGTGTGTGTGTGTGCGCACTATGTAAAATGCATGAGATGAGATCACTCCTTTCTGCTTTGTGTGTCCTTAGTCTATACAGAAATACAAACTCAACCGGAGGAAAAGAGGTCAATTCCTCTTTACTAGCATTTAAAAAAGCTGCTTTTGCCAATTCTGACAGAACACAGTGGTTGTGTCCGAAATCACTCACTCATTCACTACTCTCTACTCACTATATAGGGAATTCTATATAGAGGACTATAAGTGAGCTAAAAAAAAAACTGTCAGCCACTCCGCTGCGAGTTAATCACGTTATTACTGTCGCATAATTAAAACGT
Source organism: Selene dorsalis (assembly GCA_900303245.1). NCBI lineage: Eukaryota > Metazoa > Chordata > Actinopteri > Carangiformes > Carangidae > Selene > Selene dorsalis. The sequence continues at coordinate 47,842 of OMNW01011639.1, read as the reverse complement.
TCCAGATCAATGCCGACCGCAATGCATTATGGGGTATATTGCTTGGTTAGTGACCATCGGTTGTACACCACTTTTCACGCTGCATGCTGGGATACTATGAATCCACTATATAGGGTATATTAATTCTCACTACACATTCGGACGACATTAGAAAATGGCGTAGTCTCTAGTAAGCAGTGAGTGATTTTGGACACAGACTTACTGGCTTGTGTAAACTGTTATGTGTCATTTTCTAAACTGTCCAGTCAGCTCAGGTTGCCACAGGTGGACTCCAATCATGACACAATTATCAAGAATAACTAAAGCAAACAGGATGAATATTTGGAGGAGTGGCACAGAATATTGTGTATCCATAAAAAAAAAAACATCAGACAAACAAAAACATCAATCTGCAACGCAATAACGTGCAAAGAGTGAATCTCCTGAATATTTCCACAGACCACTGTATATTTATACGATGAGTTCAGCTTTGAACTTTAAATATTTAGACAACAAATAGCTAGCAGAAGGTCAGGTTTTGTGCACGTGATAAAAACAAATGAAAATAATCTTGAAATAACCACAAACTGTCCACTGCCATTTTCCCCATGTCCACTCCATCCTCCACACACTGACACACACTCAGAATAACATCAAAGAAAACAAGGAAATGATAGCATGTCATCATACACGTGGGTTTGCTGAGGTGAAACAAAACCAGGACCAGCTATTCAAGGTTTTTCTACTAGGCTCCTATTGGATTTGATTATGATAACACAGATAAATAAATTATTTATCTGTGTTTAAAACTGTCTTTAAGGTCTGTCTTTAAAACAAGATGAGAAATTAGACAAGATAGATGATTAGATAGATGAAATTTCTTTTTGTTTGTTTTGCATTTTGTTTTCTACTTGTCTTCACGTGTTTAACTTGATCACCAATGTACCTTCAAAAAATGTTATACAGACACTGACCTAGGGTTTAACCACAAGGTATATCCTGGCTCTCTTGGCTTCACTAAGCCTAAAATTAGACATTTTGTGAAGGTAGTTAAGTCTGAGTAAACCTACCCATTCCTACTGTATCTACACAAAAAGTCATGTAAAGCTGCTTCTTCTGCCCATACAAAGGGAATAATAAGTGGAAATCATTTCTGTAAAGATCTGACTGAAATATTGCAACCACAATTTCCTAGAAGCCGTGTCAAAAATATACAGAAAATCAATCACAATGTCATAATGCAAACGCACTGATTCTGCAAACAAGCAGAGCAACAAAGTGGTGAATTTGACACGATTATATTTTTTCTACATGTAAATTGTGCTGAAATTTCAATGTGAGTAATTATGGTGAAGGTATTTTATGCGAGACTGTGTGTGTGTGTGTGTGGGGCTGAAGTAGAGACGACTGGTGACCAGTGAACAGGGACAACATCACCCACTCAAACCTGACACAATCCTTTCTGACTCACAGCTTTTGCACCTACTTTTTCTCACATATTTTTGTGCGCTCACAGTGACAATTGACTGAGTCCAGTCCCAACCACCTCTCACACTTATGACCACATCCACACCTACAGTTCAGTAAATAATGACAGTCTGGATTCCAGCATGACTCAGGAGCGCAAAATAAAAACATCCACCAACTGTCAGACACAAGCTGGGGAGAGACATTGGCTAGGAAAAAGAAGAATATCCAGACTGACTTATCTGCGAAGTCACTGTTGGTTTTATTCCAATATCTGAATTATTAGTTAGAATTTCTGTCTCTGTCTACGTCTGTATTGACAATTTTGCCACCACCTCCATGAAATAACTGCAGGTTTCACAGCATAACACTGTCTGTTGTTGGGATTTTTTTCTTTAGAATGAGAGCATTTATGCAATCATTGTAAGGGCAGGTGGAGAGTGCAGAAAAGGTTACTAGATTGATAAGAAGTACCAGAGAAGAACGTTGGCTGCTGGAAAGTACAGAGAATGTTACAAAAGTGGTGAGAAAATACCAGGGAAGAATGATGGCTGTTATGTTGGCCACTAAAATTGATACGGCTGTCGGAAAAGCATCATTAATTTGTTACTAATTAAAAAAAACAAAATAAAACAAGATAGCTGTGGCCAGAAGATAATGGTGTTGGGAACAAGGAGATAAACTTAAGACAAAGGCCTTGTGATAGAAAAATGGTGACACCATTAGAATGGAAAAAACACCATGCAGGCTTTGGGCAGGGCCTTTGTAGAAAATGATGACACCATTATTTACAAACCAACCACAATAGATTTCAACCAAAAATTTGACTGGTAAAACTAAGAAACCTGTTGATTAGAATGGATATAAAACCACATATGACAATGGGTTATACACTTGACAGTCACTGAAGCTCCAGACAGTCCTACTTCCTTAGATTGCCATGCAACGTAAACACCTATTTCGGCTTTGGCATGGAGCAGATAAAGTAGCTTTAATTTGTGCATGCATGCAGTTAAGTGCTGCACAAATGCCAGAGAGTGTTTCTTAAGCCTGAATATGTACTCACTGGTGATTATTATGAACACAAACACACGCCAAGATAAGCACCCACAATGTATGCAAAGCTGCTTTAAACTCTTTTCCTTCTTGAAGTCAAGGCCGGGGAAGCGAAGCGTTCAACACAACAAGAGCACACAACTGAGACTGAGATGATTGTAGACAGAGCATTTCAGAGCAACGTATTATTTGAAAAACACAATGCAATTCATCACCATGAAATATATTTCCTAACAATTTCCTAATTTGTCTCTGTCTGCTGTATTAACGTAGTGGAGATGTATGCCGTAGAGGCTCCTGTGGTGAATGTAAGAAAGATAAACCATCACCAGCCAAGGACAAAAAAAGTCTTGACAACTTGACACTCAGTACAGTTTAGCATCTGGAGATGTCAGATCTATTTCTGATGTAAACAGTCATCCATGAGAAAAATCCTGGAGGTAAATTAGATTTCAGGTTCCATGGGCATCTCTGCTTATGTACACTACATAAACTGATCATAATCACAGCCTGGTTACAGACGTTGAAATGCTGATTAGACAGCATCAATCCACCCCATATTAACTGCATAGGGTGCATAAATGACATAGTTTCTGACTGTTTAAACACAAGGCACTACCTGTGGAATGAAAAAAGAGCTGCTAAAAGAGCTTAAACAAATAATGGTTAAACTGTTTTGAGGGCAGACAATGACCACATTGGAGGTGCTCTCACCACTCGACCACCAGAGCACACAGTGAGATCTATTTTGGTTGGTCTACTCTCTCAGGTCAGTACTATACAGACAGCTTCATATGGCTAAATGACACAAATAGGCATGCCAGTGTTGAACTCTGAGGGCATCAAGATCCTAAGCTGACAAAAACTTAGACCACAAAGTCAGACCCTCATGTTTTTAGATTTTGTTCAAGATTTTTACCTTCAGATGTCTTGTTACAAGAAGAGCCTAAAACCACTGACCAAAATAGTCACACATTCTGTCATTGTGTTCCTAATGGATTGAATTATAGTGAAAAGAATGAAATTATTCCCCATTTTGCTGAGGAGCCCCCTCAAGCACCAACATGCAATGATTAAATGTTCCTCCTCAGACAGTTCCTCTGATCACAGCATGTTGTGATCATCATTCTAATGAAGTAATTTTACTGTGAAATTTGAAGAATGAAAACTGGGTGTGATCATGTGATAATCCACAAATCCACAGTTTTAATTATTACTGCAGTGTTATTGTTGGGTAAAATCAAACAGACTTGCATTACAATACTTTGCCAGAATTTATGAATTAATGGCAGATTACTTTGCAACATTAACCACATCATTGCACACGCCGATTACTAAATGATAACAAAAACCAATTTAGAGTTCTCTCCATAACACTTACTGAAGAATTAAAATTGAAAACACTTCCAGCCAATCTGTTTTCATCAGCCCATTTCTGTCCGCTGCACTGGCTGGTAGGGAAACATATTGGATCTAGCCACAAACAAAATGCAATCATGTAGGTACCTAACAAACTATTTGTGTTTGTGTATCATGTAACTGACATCATGCAGAGCATAACATAATATGTTCAGTGATATGGAAGCACTGAGCTTTCAATATGACATCAACATAAAACAAAAGTAATCCGGCTTGAAAATTTCCTATTATGTGGAACATGTTCTCGATTGTGTATGAGAGCAGTACAAATGGTTTCTTATGTGTTCTGAAAACAGTGGAGGTAGGGGAGGAGTCTGGATTGACACAAAACATAATAAACATATAAATGGAATTGGACAACCTGATGATAAAACAAATCAACAATAACTTCCAAGAGGGGCACTGGCAGGAAAAGGGTAGTGGCAACATTTGCATATTTTTATAATCACAAGAGCATTGCAGTGCAGGGATTGAGAGGAATGTTGATCTCACCTCGCGTCCCTGCAGAAAAGGACCATTAAACATTTAAGTCAAAACGTAATATGGAGGCTGGTGCACCATCGTACAACCACATAGTTTCCACCACAGTCACTATCAAACATAATTTCAGTCCAATCCTGAATGGGGACAGCAGAGCATGTCCTTGCTTTAAACTTCATTAACTGTTTCTAAACAGCTCACACAAGGCACTCAGCTGAGTGAAGGTTACAAGTTCTCAAGGGTCTCTTTTATAAGCAGCTGAAAATCTTTTCACTGTGAAGTTTACCTTACATAACTCCACAAACGCTTTGTCATTGCCCAGAGAGAACACCACAATGTTTCCAACAGCCCTCAGCCACAGTTTCTGCACCCACACTTTGTCAACTTTGTCAGTATGTGAGAGAAACACAGAGATGTTCTAATGTCAAGAAGCACCACGCAAATCATTGTGCTCCAAATGACATATTATGCAGAGAATATTGTTGTACTAATATCCATCCAATAGCTATCAATTCCTCATTTCAGCTTAATGTTGACATTACAAGGGCTCACATGTTTCCATTACTGCAAATACAGAAAATCAGATACAGTATGTCAGAGCATGCAGACCCTACAGAGACCTTGGATTATCCAGAGACATGAATATGCTTTTAACTATTTAAGCACTGAATGTCTTCTTTGAACTTTCTAGCTTCATAACCTCTAACTATGAACATTTTCTTTATTATCTCCTAACTTTCTCAAGTCTTTGACACCAACCGTAAAATAAAAGGAACTGACTGAATGGGAGTTATGTGTCTCGAAATATCTAGCTACCAATATAAACCAGGGTGTTGGAAAAACATATGAGAAGGATACCACCAATACATCAAAATACAATACATTATTTCCACTGGCCCACATCTTGCTTGTATAACATAAAAATTCATTTCGACTACACATGGCATTGAAAATAGAGTCAGAACACTGGAATGCAGTGTTTGATATTCTCTCCGTTTCACTGTACTTCAATTGTCATTTTTCATGTTTGCTTGGTTGTATGGTTTTTCCGGCTTGTTGCATGTGGGTGGTTGTTGGAAGAATTATGTGCTTCTGCATTCCTCGTGCTATGTTTGGATGTGGATTTGAAAGACAATACAAAGTAAAATGGTACAGTAAATGAGTGTGTAATGATGTCAGTGTCTTTGTATTTTATTAGAAAAAATAAAAAATAAAAATAAAAAAAACAAGCAAGGTTATAGGTACCATAGAAAGTTTGCACTTGCACACTTGCACTGTAAAACTAAACATTGCTGAAACAAAGATTGCTATTTTATGTGTTGTATATTAGGCATTACATAATTACCTTTAATGTTCTGGTGGGGGCCCAGCCTGTGCCGTCAATAGAGTGTTCTCGCAATAGGCTGCAGGAAAGAAAAAACACACTCATTTGAAACATGTTTGTGTTATCCAAGACAATTTTTGTTAGCTTGTAATCACACCGTGTTTCTGGGTATGTGCTGTGAACTCATCATTGTTGCCCTGAAGGCAAGTGAGACAGACAGGACTGATGATCTGATCTAAGGTGTCATCTCAATTTTCTCTGTTGCGTTTATGAGTTAAGAAAAGGAATCAGGATAATGTTTCTAATGTTCTTCTCTTTTATCCTTCTGTATAGAATGAGAAAAAAATTTACCATTTTTTGTTACCTTTTCTTTCTTTCTTTTTTCCCCAGGATAATGATTCTAAGCTACTTTGTTTTTCATCTCAGGGGAAAAGAGTATCTTGAATATTTTGTTTCTTGGTTGTAATACTCATTTCAGTCATGTACTGTAGCTCACTGCCCAAGCACACACCAAGACAAGACTAAAGTTAACTGACTTGTTTTGTTTGTCAGACTTTCTTTCTATGTCTATAAAGTGCAGTGCGAGTACAAGAACATGTGTGTTATTTAAAAAAAAAAGTTAAGTAACATTAGATTACTATTACTGACAATAAATGTTTGAGCATTACAGCAGTGTTACCTCAAACAGATCTCCCCATTTTCTGTAATGTTAGGATGCCATATTCTGGTCAGACATCTCACTTTAGGAGGCTGGAGAAGAGTGAGAAAAGAAACAAAGACAAAAACCTTTAATAACCAAAATTTTCTAAAAAAAACAAACAAAAAAAACTCAGGAATAAAAGGCAGATCATTCTTTTGCTTTTGCTGCTGTTGAGAAATAACAATACTTGCTGGTTGATTAAAGGCATTTCTTTTTTTTTATGTACTCCATAGCATAAAATGTACATCTTGTCTTACTTTTGGTCTTAAGAACTGAAATCTGGCGAGTAAGCTTAGCATGAAATTTTCATAATGTCATTTAATGTTAATAAACTATTATAACTGTTAACTTTCATCTCACATACCATGACAGACAAATTGTATTTTTATCATGAAGCTTTTTATCATGCATTTCTATGCCTCTGACCATACTGCAACAGAGATGGCTTGAGAGAAAAGGCTGTGATTTTTCTTTTTCTCCATCTCTGCCACAGCTTCCATCTGACAAAGAAAACTGAATACCTTCATCCTTCATGAGTGTAGTCATGTGTTCTTCAGTCTTACAGTAAGGGGGAAGTAAGTAACAAAGGAAGAGTTCAAGTGAGAGGATGAGGCTGACCCATGTTGTTTAATTTGAGCTGAACTCTGCAGTGCCCCCTGAAGACACCAGGCACTTGCCTCTGGTCTCAAGAACGATGCCAGCTGCCTCATTCTGTGCTAAGTAGCTAATCTTTTTCAGCCTCTCCAAGGGTCTTTTAAATGCTTGTTGTCTGGGACCCAATTTGCTGTAAGACACTGGCTGCTCATTGCTCCTCAATCCTCTCTTGGCATGGAAAACACTCTGGCCCTCCATGTTGAAGTTGGTCAGAGGGAGCAAGGAGCAAATATTCATGAGACCACCCCTGTGTGAGAGGGGCTCCACTAACATCATTCTTATCAATCATGGTTAATGACAATATCATGAGAAAAATCAGCTTTTTAATCACTATAATAAATGTGCTGCACACCTAAACAGTCAATCTGATTTGACAACATGATGGAATATGCAGCTCCTCACAATTTTTCCATCTGCTCTACTTTGCATTTATACTGTGTGCACTGCACACTGACAGTAGGGGGGGGGGTATCATTTGTTTAGCTACTGTGCATGATGCTGCCCAAGCCCAAGACATAGGACTGACTGATGGCAAATACTAGATTACATCAGCCAGAGGGGATACTTCAAATATTATTAGCTCAAAATACTTTATAATAGGTCCAAGCCTTCAGATGCACAGGGAGAAAAGGCTGGAGACTTGAAAAAAGGAGGAGGAAAAGATAACTAAACTAAACTAACTATGTCATCTCATGTTAATATTAAAATGCTGTTTTGTATGTTACCTGACAAGTAAAGGTCCCACAGAAATATCCCCACTAAAAAAAAGTACAGGTGTCATTTAAGGCAAATGATGGGTTTGGGTCCTCTGTTTGATACATTTCCAAACTGAGAGTGGCTTTGGTGAGAAAGGCAGCCTCATGGCCACATGGCTTCATGGCTGAGCTTTAGAAACCCTGTGTAAAGACTGGAGAAACTTCCACTGATCTTGGTTTTATGGCACAGTGACCAGACTGAAGCCTCTCATCAATATTTCCAAAAAAAAAAAAAAGCTAAAAGGACTGTGACTGTGAGAAACAAGATTTTCTATTCTAATGAATCTACAGTTGAACTGTTTGGCTGGAATCAGACATGATGCTTAGATTTTGTCTGAAGGTTTCTTCCCTCTCCACGCAGGACCTGTGGAGCTCTGCCAAAGTGACCATCAGGTTCTTGTTCACTTCTTGTACCAAGAAGCCCTGCTCCCACAAATGCTCAGCTTAGCCCCTGTGTCTTTTTTGGTAGCCCTCCCCAGATCAGTATGTAGACACAGTCTGTCTCTGAGCCCTGCAGACTGTTTCCTCCTCGTGGGATGTCTTTTGTTGTGGTATGCATGGTCAGTTGTGAGATCTTAAATAGACAGGTGTGACCAATCAATTAAACTGAGGTGGAGTCCAATCAAGGTGTAGAAACAGCTGGGCTAAATTTCAAGTGTGTGTATCTCTTAATAGTATTGTAGCTGTTGGATGTTGGAAGATGACTGACGGGACAGGACAGAAGTAAAAACAGTTCTGATATACAACACAAATGAAGCCATGAAACATCACTAGACCACTCACCACCATGTTATAGGCTTCGGGAACATCTATTTCAAACTGAAACCTTCCACTTTGGTAGTAACCCTCATCTGGAGGAAAGCAGAGGAAAAAAGAAAGAACAGAACAAGGGATTTCAATAATGTTCATACAAGAATGACTTTCATGATGAAAATGACTTAAAAACTTTCTGTGAAAAGAGAGCACTGAATCAGCATCATCATAGATGGAGTGTAGAAATCAGACATTAAGACTTCTCTCCAAATCCATGTCACAAACACCCTTGATGACATCATCATTAACATACTGTAAAAAACTAATTTCTAAATTAATTTAATCTTCCCACACATCCACAAATACTGTAGTTTATAGTGTACAAAGCCATCTAGCAATGGGGACAATTTATGAAACACAATACGAGTTATGTATCAGACTTTCTTCTGAGCCATTTGCATAGGGACCCATAGGTGCATCAATCCAGTGGTGTCATTGATGTGAAAAGTGGAAGTCACAATGACACCCTTTGGTCCATTTGTGCGTCTGTCGTGTCTTCCTAAACAGATGCGCCATCACACACACGGCCCCTCTGTGTCTTTCTCCTCACACGTAGCACTGAAAGCCAATTAAAGGCCGGTTCACAACAGAATCTTATTAAAGAGGGCCCTTAATTAGCTGGGTGACATTTACATTTCTGTTCTGATCATATGGGTCCACCCGGTTAGAGAAGAACAGGTATGAAACAGTGTCAGAAGATGAGAGGCTGGAGAAAAGAGACAAGACTGCCTGGACAGCTTATTAGAGCTCATGTGGGTGGACTGAATATCTTACTGGACTCAAAAACGTAAGACAGTGGATTGAGTGGAAGGGAGAGCGCTTGATAATTGGCCATATGATTTAAATAGGACACAAACTAAATAACCAAACTATGACTGTGTTAGCGTAGATGTAGGATGATCCTGACGGTAAGAAAACACCCTTCACCTTCGCTCGACACAACAACCCCTTAATCTCCTCCTTGTTTACATGGATGGACAATCTCAAATGTTGATATCAATTTATTCCTAACACTGTTCTGATACTGCCTCAACACAATGAAAAAACTGAGGTTTCAGAGGAGAGGGTTTTTATTCAGACCAAGACAATCACACATCTGTGTCTCTCTTTGTGCTAAAACACTGAAATCTGTGAGATAGGAAACTTCACCAGATTCTAAATCATTGAAACAAAGACAGGTTCAATTTAATTAGAGCAAACAAACCTCCTGCATTATAAATGAGGAGACAGAGGGAGAGAAACAGTGTGTGAGAAAGAGATATGGCTTGTCAAGTGTCAAGCAGACACAAGGAGGAAAGAAAGAAAAAGATTCACACCATCAAAAGCAAAGGATAGTCCATTACAGAAGAAGTGAGATGAAAAAAAGAAACAAATTAAAAGAGGGAAAGAAAATGGAAGACAGAGAGATCTACTGACTAACAGCCGCATTCACAGGTCATAAATAATTCATGGCTGTCTTCGCCACAGCGGAACAATCAGTCTTTACTGTCACAAGACACTGGCTTGAAAAGACACACACACACTAACTAAACTGCAAATGTGTTGAGTGTGTGTGTGTTCGGCCATATTTATTAAAGACAGACAGACTAAACATAAATGAAGTTGTTTAGTTTGCTTGGTAGATGAAACCAGCAAAAGGAAACATGGGACATGATCCTCCTTTCGTCTTGTTATCCACTGGTGTTATACTGTATGTAGGTGATAAATGGCTCTAGTGGATGAAGAACTAGTAAAACACAGCACAACACACCACTTATCACTCCAGATCACGAAAAAAAATCCCGACAGTCATTTACAGTTTAGAAATGATTGGGGTTCAGCCATGCCCTCCTTTTGCCGGTCCTTTACAAAGTGTCCACACACATGTGCAATCAGGATGAACTGGTAAGTTTTAACCATGGCAACAACAGCTCACGGGGGTAACACAATCTCAATGCTTGAGCTAACACTAACTGTGGCAGGCGCGGGTCGAGCTCAGTTACTACTTTCTTGGACACAGGTCAGGTTTGGATAAACACGCTTCCTGAGGCTTTAATCCAGACCTTCAGACATGTCTGCTGAAAAATGTCTCCTCAGTCTTTGTTCTGGTAGGAGATATAAATAACTGTAAAACTCATTATTTTGTCAACAAGTGGTAATTGTGTTCCGAAAAGAAAGAAGAAAAAAATAATTAAAAGTGTGATTGTAGTGTACTTTGTTCAGCACAAATTGTGACCTCTTGTTGGCCCAACAACTTGGGCTCTCTGAAATAAAGAGATTTGTACTCTCTGTGTACGCACTGCACCGCAGCAATGTGCACAACAATACACTAATTATCCATGTTAATCAAGCGGAGAAACTAAACATCGGAAACACAAAGGGTCTTATTTGATCAATTTCCTTTCATGGCTGAATTTCTATTAATATAAACAATGCCAGAGCACGAATTCAGCCCAAGCTGTTGCTGTTGTCCCCATTCCTCAGATACACCTCGTATCCGAGGCCAGGGGGGGTCACAGCACAGAGCTGTTACATGGGAAACAGAAAGGAAACAAGAAATTCCGACAAATTAAAACTTGAAAGACAAATGAGTTTTTGCACTTTTTATGTTGCTATATACAGCGGAGTGCAGTTTAACATTCAACATTTTTCAGATTTAACGGAAAACTAATTACACAATTTGAATTAATCTGCCCTGGACCACTAAACATGTTTTGATTAGATCTGGGCAAACGATCTGAGAAAAAAATTGTGTGTGTGTGTGTGTGTGAGAGAGAAAGAGAGAGTTCTAAATTTGGTTTGGTTTGGTTTTGTGTCTGAGTGTGTTTGGCTGATGTGAGTGAGATGATTTGAGTCAGTATTTAGTTAAATGATTTTTAAAAAGCACTGTGGCCATGTGTTGCCTTCACCACACGCCTCAAGTAACACAAAACAATAACCTTGAGTGTCACAGCAAGATTATGTTAATACTCAATGTGTGACATACAGCAGATTTGTCTCTTTGAATGATAATTTTAACGTTGTTTTTGTACATTAGCGTCGCCCCATGAAACATTAGTGCGTCTGTGTGTACAAAATGTTTAATGAGCACAGAAATAAATGAACGCACTGAAGATGAATTAAGGATATCTCCACAGTCTGAGAAACAAAAGGGATTGAGTTTTTTTTTTTTTTTAGGCACTAATGAGTCGTGTTTTTGTCTGATTTCGACACACAACGTCACACGGTGCATTTTGTCACGAGCAGTTTTCTGGAGAAACAACTTAGAGTAAATCACATTAATTACATTGTTACCTGTAGCACAAATAATATTCATCTAGTGTAAATGCTGCCACTGTCGACTGTTCCAGTTAGACGCTTAAAAGTTAACAGGAAGTGAAGACAATAGAAAAGAAATTAGGAAAAGGGCGAAAAGGAATGAAGTTCTTCAATATGGCCCTCAACATACCAGTCTCAACATAAGTCAAGATGATTTGACCACAGTTGCTTTCCCTGTGGCACAAATTGAAGCATCTGTGTAGATACTATCTATGTGATACACTGCAATTCTCAGAGGAAATTTCACAGCACTGTATTTGGAGAATAGGGACAACTTTCATCACCTTTTTTCTGAAAACCAGTAATTACATTTCCTAAGCTGTGTTTTTACAAAAAATTCAATACCAGCTGAGAGAGAGCAGGAGAAAGGGAATAGGTCCACAGACTAGCAGAATGACAAAAGACATTCACAGAACTCCCTTGTGTATGCACCACGGAGATCACACACAGGGTTGACAGGTTTACATGCTTATCAGTACGCCTATTAGCATTTTGGATGTGACACATGTCAGCAACCAGGGGAGAACAAACAACGGTAAACAAGAGACAGAAAGAGAAACAGCAGGAAACGGGATGTAAAAGTGAGAAGGAGAGCTGGACTTGTGTGTGTGTGTGTGGGGGGAGGGAGGAGAACGGGGACAGACAAAGCTTCTGAATAATTGAGCATGTCTTTCTCTCAGAGCCTAAGCTCTTCTGGAGGAACATGACGCCAACGCATTTCTCTAATTGCTGATCTTTGCTTTTCACTACAGAATTTGCCAACAAAGACCTTTGTGAAAGTGAAGCTGAATCCAGGTGGCAGGGAGATGATGCAGATATGATAATAATACAGGTATAACACCCCTGCTGTAATGGAGTTGGTATGCTTCTCTGAGAGACTTGATTACCCTACAATTTCGCACAATTTTCTTAACACGTCTGGTGCCATCTACGATTTTTTCTAATTCTACACGTGTATCGCCTCCATCCAATTACCAGACAAGACTGCCTTTTGCCCCTTCCTCTGTTCTTCTCTCAGAGGCAGGTCACACGGGCACGGAGCTGTGTTTCAACTTTGTCTCAGACTTTTTTTAGAGTTGTCCTTGAAGTGCATCTTCAAAAAAGAGATGAAGATAAATTGCCACATTATTTAAATGAAGGATATGAGACAGTGACATTGGGCACGCAGAGAAAGACAGTGTGTATGACAGATAAAGGCGGGGAGTGAGGGGTAAGAGAGCCTCCAGGGAGGTGGGTAATTCGACACCAGTGTGTTCAATTTGAACAATATTCGACAGGTAGCTCACTTAGCTTGGAACACTGCTGAGCCAGCACGGTGGACTCAGGGAATAATGACAGTGCAGCAGAAATGTTGAAATGCAGAGAAGACCGGAGGGCCATGTAAAAGGAAATAGTTTTGGGACACAGCAAAGGTTTAGGAGCACCATGTTAACACTGAACTTGCAGTCTACTGCAGTCCCTACGTATTGTTTTTTACAAGTAAGGTTGTACAAGGTGAGGAATCAGTGGGTTAGGTTACATGTGCTCACTGCAGGCTACAGAAAAGAGCTTCACATGGAGCTAATGATTAATCTCACTTGTTTTTCACCTTCAAATGTAAATGATGTCAATTATGAAGCCATTTTTCAAAATATACATACATGCAGGCTTATGATCTTCCAATTTATTTCTAGCTTAAGATTCAAAGTTCTGCATTTGGGTTCTTGCTACTTTCTCATACATATTCATATACAAGATATATGGCTGCCCCATTATCAGAGTCTCTAACTCTTAGGCTTAAATAAGGTTTTAATATGGGCCTTAATAAATCTGTTGCACTATACCAGTGCATCAAACTGATCGATTTATTTCTACATCTCTTAGGTAAGAAAGAAATTATTCAGTCATTGAAGCTGTTATTGAAGTAAGGACAGAATGATGGACAGAGATGGTTCCTTTTGTTCTCTTACCAGGAGACACTGCCAGCTGAAAATGATGCAGCTTGTCCTCATCTGGGAAACTGGCTTTGCATGTACCTGAATATCAACACGTGAGGGAGGGGGAGGGTGGAGGTGGAGAGAGAGACAATTATCAGTTAGAGTTCAAAGTTACAAAAGTTAAAGCAGCTGTGTAAAAGGTCTAGAATTACATCTGTAGCTGGCTTTTGTGCCCACTAATGGTACTGAAATGAATACTGTACTTTTATTACATCCATCCTCAGTTACACGGTGTTGATGCAGTCTACACACTGCAGGGTTTACTGTTTGTCTGTATAAAACAGGCCTGTGGGAATCCCTGTAGCACCACATTCCCCCCTGGTGTCCATGCACATTTACTGCACTTAAGACATCACTGGGGAGAGAGGGAGCTCTTTGCAACCATGCTCATGTGCAAAAAGAAATGTTTATTCTACTAAACACAGCAGCTCTTTTCAGTGAATAACCCTTCAATACAGCTGTGCAATGCCTCCCTCTGATTAATTCATATGCACTCTCCAGGAAGAGTGCATGGAGTTACAACTTTTAACTTTAACTATGTGCTTTATGTGTTTTTATGTATTTTTTGTGACTTTGTGTTTCGGTAATTTATGTTTTTTGTCGTTGTGCCATGTATTTCCCTCAGCTGCTGCTATGAAATCTCCCCTCTGGGATTAAATAAAGTCACCTATGAATCTATCTATCTATCTATCTATCTATCTATCTATCTATCTATCTATCTATCTATCTATCTATCTATCTATCTATCTATCTAGTCCTGCATAGAAAAGACACATTGGGGATGTAGAGTGAACACTGACTCAAATGAAACAGCACAGGTGCTTGTTATTCAGAATAAGCAGATACTCTACTGTGGGCGGCAGATAAAATACAGCTCTACAAATAATTGATGATCTCCTTATTACATCTGAAAGTTAATTTGTATTAAAACTTTCTCCAGCAAGCTCATAGATCATTTATGCCAACTTGGACTGCATAACTGAGAAGGGCTGCCATGTGAAACGTCTGAGTTATTAAATGAGCAAATGCCCAGATACAATCAGACTTAAGCATCACACAACCAGCAATCATCAGATTTGTGAAGAAACATTGTTATTAAAGTCTAAGAAGTATATTAAAGTATAAAACAGTGTTTTTATTTATCATTGTCTTTGGACAGGAATATTTGGAAGACAAACCCCCTTTTGTTGTCAATTCATGTGTCATCCTGTAACTCAGGAAAAAAACTGTTTTACCATAGCTTTCATAAAATGACCCACCACTTTTGATGTGTCAGCCACTAGCTACTGAACCCTGGTCTTCAAAGCTACATCCCTAAACGGTCGCCTGCCTTGAATACATCCTTTGTTTGAGAGCATCATTTGCCTTCAGTTTGTGTCTTATTTTCCTATCCACTCTTTCTAGCTTCACTATATTCTCGCTTTTGAGATGCTACGTAGCTACACTGACCTCAGTCCTGATCATCGTTAGAGCTGGGTTTTGTTTTTGGAGTATTTCCTGTTGTTTTAATTAAATATAATTCATATCTATTGTTGCAGTGCACATTCCCTCTTCTGGACATCATGCATCTAATAAAGTCAGGCATGTTCTCAGGATATTCTCAGCTTTGTTTCACTAGTTGGAAACTAATGTCTCATTATCTGTTCTCTGGGGTTTGAACAAGGAGAAGTTTGTCATCAAATTTGAATGAGAGCTGAAATATTTAGAAGAAAGGGTCAACATGTATGGGATAATGCCAGACGAGGTGTCCAATTATCAGGAATTAATGGAGGATGCGGAGGTGTGAACTGTCCAACGTGAAGCAGAAACATGAATAACATTTGTTATACACTGTGCAACCTGAGAGTACATATGAACAGATCCCCTCCTCCTCCCTCAGTTCTCCTCTCCTGTACATTCTATACAATCCATAACAGCACACAGCAATTTCAAAATTCTCACAGCACTGGTGCCTGATGAAAATCAAAATCAATCTATACATAGGGCCAGATCATCATTGTTGTTGGTAATGGAGTACATGCCCTATCAGCATTGGGTTCTCTTAGAATGGAAGGTCCTTACTCCACAAACCAGATTGTCATTTGGTTTGAGCTGTGGCTCTTTTCAAAACACATCTTTAGTGTCATTTGCAGCTGTCTTGTATTTTAATTTCCCATTATGAAGACAATCTATATTTCCATGTAACATACTTTTGTTCTGTGAAGTGTTTGTGTCTCTCGTTTTTGGCTGCAGTTTTTAATTTTGTCTTTCTGTAAAGCACTTTATAACTTTGTTAGGAAAAGTCCTACATAAATCAAGTGTATTACTTTTTTCATAATCATTATTAAAAAATAAAATTTTTTTCAAGCCATCCACTTCTTACTTTGAGACCAACACTCAATGCAGTACGCACTTATGAATCTTGTGGTCTTCAGTTGCAAGGGCAAAACTCATCAGACCACAAACAAAAACAAGCACACAGAGTCCAGCCAAAGCAGTGATGATGAGGCCTGCACTCATGCATGACAATGACCGGCTAAATGACTAATGAATATCCTATGTACTGTAGTGGAGATTCTCTAGTAAAATGCAGTTACTGACATAATAGTTCAGTGGACAGTGCATCTGAACAAATCCAGCACAGGACAGAAATATACTGTAATTGAGACTACAACTCATTTACAGCTTGGTATAGTTAATACTCATGCAGTCAAACTGGGTTAGGGCTTAAAAATGAATCAGTCAGTAATGACTGACAAGTGACCAGTCTTTAATGAATAACTTGATGTAAACATTACTACTCAATCAATGTTTGATGCATTTACTGTGAAAGAATGATCTGGATTCTGGCTGAATCACTTTTTAGTAATACAGTTTAAAGTGCTATATCAAATGACGTGCACCAGGTCATTATAAAATCCTATGGTGTGTTTAGTCATTTATTCGGCCAACACACTTTCTGATGCACTGACTGGAAATATCATGTCGAATAAACTACAGAAGAATGAGTCTGTCTCATCTCACTTCATTACTGCCATGTACAGAGGTGTTGGGGGTACTTACTAGGAAGATTGGCTTCAAGTTCTGCAACTTCTGTTGAGAAAAAAATAATAACAATGATGAGAAAGGAGCAGAGATGATTGTAAAGACAGAGTGACAGAGATACACACTTATCCTGCTTACTCTGGATCAAAGTCATGTCATGTACAACATGCGAGTCTAAAAAACACCAGCAAAAGCAGAGCTGTTTAGCTGCTGTTGGCCCTGGGCACAGTTTCACTTTTCACTTTTGATTTGTGTGAAACGGTTTAACACCTCTGATCTCCTCATCCGCCTGAAACAACAGCGGAAAAAAAATGGGAAAAACATACAATGGCACAAACTGCACCAACCAGGCTAGTCATCATGTGCGTTGTTGCTCTGGTCTATAAATTGTGGATCTTCATTTATACAAACGTATTCTCTGAGATGTTGGTTGCTTTCATGACAGTCATAGGATTATTTCCCACTTATCCTCTTCCACATAGAGGTCAGAGCATAGTGTCCGCTAATTAATAGCCAAGTGCGAGTGAGAAGGCAGTTCCAGTTTTGCTTAATGAGACCAACGCTGCTTAATCGGAGCAAGTGCTCTTCTCCATGACCAGCACGTGCAAAATGTCGGCTCCCTGCCTGAATTCTACCAAAATCATATATAATTTACTCCTGAGGCTCTACACTGTGTGCAATGGTCAAAATACAAAGACAGATTCCTCCTTAATGGCTGCAGCTTTGGCTCTTTGCTTAAGTGGTACATAGTGTATTCAGCAAACACTGCATTACTTTTCACATTTTGCTCTTCTACATTGGACATTTAAGTTCCCAGAAAGCTAATGACTGGAAAGATTTGGTTTATGAAAAAGAAAGTGATAATAAAACAACCGTGCTCTCTTGGCAAGAGCAGGAAAGGTAGGCAACGAGACTTCATCAGGGAGCTTTTTTTTTGCTTTAGCAAGATGGACTTGAACTCTAATATCAGTGTGACAACAAAAATAAAGCCTGTCATTCTCCGTTTGAGTGATATGAAGTGTTGTTCCCAAGCCAACTCACTTGACTTTGTAATTATCACCCTTGTGGGCACTAAACCAAACAGGCCGAGCAAATCTATTTCAGCGCCTTGTGGAAAAAGGATTCACCGAGGATGTGCAAGTTGGAGAAAAGAAAGTCACTCAGGTGTTACGATGGCAGGCACACTGACGGGTGCTTGTAAGATTTTGTCCATTGCTAAATGATAGCAAACCAGTGGTGGAAAAACCATGTCTGAATCTACTCTGAGTAAAAACAATACAATGTTCTGGAACATTCAATGCAAATGCCATTAGTCAACTTGATTATACTATAATAATGTTTACATTCTGCAGGCTGTATGTGATTAGGCAGATTTCTCACAGTACGTACTCAATCCAAGTAATCATCAACCAGTATAATTTTTAGTATTTTCATCTTAATTCCACAGGTTCGAGTAATTAGGATATACTACTACGAAGAAAACAACATGCAAAATGGTGACAGGCAGAAGGAGACAAATGTAAACTGATGATGAAAAAAAGTGAGAAGGATTTAAAGGAGAGAGGAGTCAGGTGTGTACAAGTTACATCTCAAGGCAATAAGAGGAACCTATAAATAAAAGGCCACAGAGCCAGAGGCAAAAACACAGACAGAAAGAAACAGATGGATGAAGCAGTAAGAAAGAGGGACAAACAGAAAGACAAGTCCAAACATTCCTGAACATGAAGAATTCATACACATCTCTCAGAGTTTCTGAGTGCCTTTGTTCAAATAAAACACATTTAAAAAAAACAACTTAGTCAGGAAAAAACTGTTTGGTTTCCACTGTCTGCCCTCAAATATTTAGCCTTGCCTGCATTGCTTTGTGTGGTGTCTGCTGCTTTAAACTGAAAGATGTCATTTAAGACACAGTATGTATTCACTTTGCATTGCATTTGAAATTAAAAACAGTACATACCACTGACAACCTGACATACAGGTGATAGTGAAGTGGCATAGACATGTAGACAGCAAAGTTAGTGAAGCAATTAGCAAAGTGAGCGTGAATGAGTGTGATTGAATCTGTTGGCAGCAGCGGACATGTTTGATCAGAGTCAATGTCGCCACTCGTCTCAAAAATCAGGAATCCCACTAGTCTGGAGAAAGTATTTCTACTGAGAGCAGGAAACTAACTGCAACCTTGCTGAAACAGTCCTAGATTGTTTTGCCTCAATTAAAGACTGAGCTTGACAGAAGAAAGAGATGACCGGAGGACAGCAGCCAATGTACCTTTGGTTAGGAGGCGGTCCCTGATGGAGACCCTGTGGGTGGAGTCAGAGGCTCCGGAGGCACGGCCCGTCTTTCCTCCATCTTCCCTCTTCAGTTTACTGGCCAATGTAAGCATGGCTACGCCGCTGTGATTTGCCTCGCTCTGCCCCACGCCGCACTGCACCGCACTGCTGCTCAAAAGCCTATCAATCACATACAAAGAGCTCATTAGTCAGTTTTAACAAACAGCAGAACAGAGGGAGGAAAAAAAGCAACATGGAAATGGGGACATCAGTTTACACACAAAAAATTATTGTTTCATTTATGCCAATACATTTCTATTGTATGATTACTCAATGGAGACATTTTAAGGGGTGTGTTTTTGCAGAAATACAGTAATACAGTAATACAAAAAAAAAGTTATTGAGTCTGTCCATACCCCTGCTCTCTTGCTCTCCTCCAGAAAGTGTAAAAGGACAGACATGGCAAGTGTTTAATAGGTAGGACACACAGAGATTATGAGGTTCAAGTCAACTCTTTACTGCAGTTAATTCCCTAAAGTAATAAACTTGCTACTATGACACCACTTAATTATGGAGGAATAATAAAGTGCTTGACATCGATTACAACTGACTCCTTGTTGAGGAAAGACGTGTAGGTTTACGAGCTGTGTAAGTGTTGAGTTATAGTCTTGTTAATGAGATTACCTGCAGCAAATTAAAGGACTTTCCATGAGACCTAGCCCTCTACGACATAGAAACAATATGCAATACAAAACTAAAACGCTGCATTGTGATCATCTGCCTTTAACATTCATGATGAACACAAGCTCGAGCTCAGAATACTTCATGTTCCTGAAATATCTACTGGGAGACCCATAAGTGTCGCCTTGACATCAAGATAGCAAAACCACACTTTTCAATAGTAGTTATTCACTTACGTGGTGTTATATGCAAGTTAATTCAAAACGTTAATCACAAAGAGATTTTTTAAAATAGCATCTAATTGAAAACAC
This sequence comes from Selene dorsalis, assembly GCA_900303245.1. Taxonomy (NCBI): domain Eukaryota; kingdom Metazoa; phylum Chordata; class Actinopteri; order Carangiformes; family Carangidae; genus Selene; species Selene dorsalis. The sequence goes on along the minus strand of OMNW01011639.1, from coordinate 27,636 downwards.
TCTTCTAATTATATGGAAAAGGTGTGTGGGCCAGCAAGAGGGGAGGCCACAGAGAGAAGCATTGTGTACTTCAGCATCATGCTCCTCCTGCCAACTTTCCTTTTAATGCTTGTGCAGCAGGAAGCTATTATCCATGACATGACAGTGTTAAAGTCAGAGATGAAAACCTTCACCCTTTGTAAACATGACTTCTAGTAAAGATCAATGGCACACAACTGCACGCTGTCTGAGGGGATCTGTGTCTTTTCATGTGTTCAGTTGGGAGCGTTTCATGTGAATACAGTTGAGGATGAAATTATTAGCCTCCCTATAAAAATTTCACTTTTTTGTAAGTATTTCCCAATTGCTGCAACAGAGCAAAGATTTTTAACACAGCATTTTTAAACAGCATAGCTTTATTTTGAATGCTTGCATTAATTTACTTTGCACACAGACTTCGGCTAATAATTTCATCCTCAACTGTACTTAGTTTTGATAATCACGTCCATGACCAATCCATCAGCTACATCCATGCAGGGCTGCATGTGGGCTGGAGCCAATCTCAGCCAACCCTGGGTGAAGATTGGGTGACATCCTGGACTGTGACCACTCTATCACAAGGCTGACGTACAGAGATAAACAGCCTATTTATTCTATTTTTATTGTATGTTTGTGACTCTCCCAAGGATAACCCCCTGAGATGTACCATCTAATTTTTCAAGGGGATCCTTACAAATAATAAAAACAACAAATACAGTCATCAATAATACAGAATCATAGTCAAGAGTAAATACAAAACATTATACCAAACTTTTAGACACAGAGACACCCACCCACAGACACACGCACA
>OMNW01011639.1:6656-26675 GCA_900303245.1 Selene dorsalis | reverse complement strand
CATACTTATACATGCACATACACATGCATGCATATGTATGCATTGAACAACATTAAACAAAAAACAACTGCTACCAATTCTAACAGAAATGTATCTAATCTCCAGCCACTCCTCTGTTTACCTGAGAAAACTGATGTGAACTTCAAGAAGAAACAAAATGCAGCATTTTTAAGTTGAAAATTAAAAGTAAATAGCTACCATGGCAATGGAATTTTGGTTGTTCAAAGCCATATTCATCACCGGACCAGCTTGGGTTTTATCCACCAGATCAGCCTACATTTAACATACACACACTACTGAATCACTCAGTTAATGAGATTAAATCCAGTGTTGCAGCGATCACAGTAATGATCCATTCTGCTATTTTGAAAATGTCCCATTTCACCTAGTAATCTGATCAGAGCCCAGCCCCTGTCATTGTTTTACTGCTGTGAAATTTCACTGGTGCTAATAGCAACGGCCATAGCAATAAGTACACTCTATGTGCTTTAGGTTAAAGATGAAACATTAAAAGAAAACAGGAGCACATAGTGATAAAGCCCAACACCTCAACACAACCAGGACTCTTTTTTAACTGGCCTCCAGATTATCCTGCTCTGTGTGCGCTCGTTTGGGGAGCAGCAGTGTTAGAGACTGAAGGTGTCAGGTATCAGTGAAATGTGTCTCGCTGAGTCTGACTCAACGCCCACCTGCCTCGGCTGTCACTCACTGTGGCCCGCCGCTGCTCACCGACACACACTACCTGGATGTTAGTCAAGTAGCTGCAGGGGCAGGGCCGTGCAGTACAGACACACAACAGAGCCGGCAGAGAAAACACTCAGCAAACACACACAGCATGATAGAAATGTCTTACTCACCAATAAACACACAGCGATCTCACAGGCACTAATCTCACAAGAACCGTAACATACGGGATAAGTTCAACCCTGGTAACTTGCGGTTGATAACAGCTAACTTACACAAACACAGTCAAGTGCGTGGCCTACACGCCAATACTTTAAATGGTAGTCACAGTGAGTTAAACACAAATAGGTGTAATATTAATGTATATAGTTTTATGAGTTAGACCCTCGCCGCTGCACTGTTGTGTTTGTGAACTCGCCTGGACAACACAACGCTAACACTGCTATCACAGCTAGCTAGTCACAGCGCCCAGGCTTCACACCGGTCCCGGCTCCGTCGTTATTCCTCACAAATACAGGTGAGACCGCGAGGACATGTCCGTTATTTTAAAGGTTGAACCGACGGCTTTAAGTTGTTTACAAAGTGTCAGTGCTAGTCTGTGTTAGCTTGACTGTTATCAAAGCGTTGTGTTTTACCTGCTGTCTTAGAGCTAGCGCTCCGTGCTACACCATAATCAACCTGCCCTCCTCTGGTCAAGTCGCCGTCTGTCACCGGAGCCGGACACTGTAGCAGGCTCCTCCGACCGTGGACCGCTTCACACACACGGGGTTCGGGGCTTAGGGCGGGTTTGGACTGCCTGGAGAATCAGCTGTCAGAACTTCGCTCCGGCGTCATGGGCAACGGAAGTGCAGCGGCTCACGTTCGTTATTGTTGTCCGAGTAGACACGGCAGCCGATAAACAGTTCCGCAGAGCAGCACCCGAGGTGGTTCCAGTCAGTTCTAGCATGTTTGTATTTAAACTTAACAGCACGCAACTGGTGTTCATGAGTGGACGTGTTTTGTTGTTTTCTAGCTTGTATGAACATAACTATTCATGTTGTTGATTTTCAATTACCAGCTGTGGATCACAGTGAGCTATCCGGTCCAGTTATAAAGAGAGGATTCAAGATAATATATCTGCACTTGTACAACTTTTATTTTTAAGGGATTTATTCAAGCTTGTCTGATCACTACCAATAGAACTAAAGGGTTAACAGTACCTTCCAACACTATTAGTGTGAGTCCCCTTTCAAAAAGCAAAAAATAAAATCCCCATTTCTGGAACATGTGTCCACACACAGGCTTTGAAGGGCACCATTTGCAAAACAGAAACCAGACTCACTCGCTTCTTGGAGCAACCCCAATCCATCCTAAAGTATTTGGACTAAACTGTGATGCACTCAGCCAGTTGCTATGGACCATGAAGGTTTTTTGTTAAGGCACTATTAATCTTGGAGTGGGTATTGTTTTTCATTTTCATTTCATAGTTTGTTTTTTTTTGTTTTTCATCTACATCTGTAGACAGGTGTTGGCCGTCAGACTCTCTGTGATGGTCTTACGCCAAAGATGTTATACCCCATTACAGTGTTAATTTCTTTTGTACCCTTCCCACAGTGTGCTTCACGTATTGCTTTTGTTATTCAGTGGAAGTCAAGTCAGGGCAAAGTGAACATCTGTATTTATTTGAGTAGTATTAGAGTTGTAATAAAACAGAACAGATGAATGAGCTCTTTAATTAAAACTTGATCATCTGAAGATTGAAACGTATTATGTAGATTACCACCAGAACAACAAAAAGATAAACATCCATGGGATGGTCAAAGGAAGAGATGAAAACAGCAAGGTCATAAATCCAGATGGAGGACAATTTTGTGAACACACTGAAGATATCAACGAATTAGACTTCCCAACTTCAACTGAAATGACTCATGAAAGAGAAAATCCATTTCTGAATATGGAAACATTGACTTTGAAATAAAATATTTCTGTCACCACTGGGTCCTCAGGCTCAACAACAGTGTCGAGGGAAGGGATTTATAAAAAAGTTTGTCGTGCTTATTTATACCCAAAAGGGACAGTTGGGACTTGCACCTCAGGGAATCTCAGGCTTCTGTTTATCTTTGCTGAAAAAAAGGAATGTTTAATTAGTTTCTGTCAACTTAGGTCTACAAGCATCAGCCATCTGCATGCACAATACAAAAATATGAGGATGTGTCTCCTGCTGCTGTGTTGTGTACAATCCAGAGTCTGGGTTGTCTTGAAAGTTTTTGAACCCATCTACCCACTGTCATCTTGATCACCTGTCCACAGCTGTGACTCATCCACTCTGCTTATTTCACTGGAGGAAGAGCTCATCTGTTTTTTATTTTCTTTTTTGTCCAGCTAGTGACTTTTCAGAGGGATTTGAAGCTGTATACTTTACACAATGCACATACTACTTAGTGCAATCACTTAATTTAATTCATGTTAAATAGCATTTCAAGCCCACTTTTGGATTTTCTGTTGTTTTAAATATGGCATTCATATTGATTTACATTAATGCTAATCACATAATATGCACCTGCAAGCCAAAGAATATGAATTACCACACTGAGCAGGAATTACTTTCCTCTAAGGAGCATCATTATAATGGCTCACTAACATTTATTGAGAAAAAACAAGTCATTATCTTTCTCCACTTTCCTTTTTCCTAAAATCTAAGATAAACATTTTGTTAAAAAGTCTATAATGATGGTTCTCCAGGCAGTGTTGTTTAAAGGGGTTTTTGAAATGTAGTGGTAATTGTTACATGAAAAGAGCTCTGTCCCTGTCTCTTGCATTTAGATGACAAGAGGTTATAACAATACGCCCTCTGAGCAACACTACGTCTTCAGGGCAAATTGGATGCTACAGTCAGTTGCTATGAGAAGTTGGTGAGACAGGGTCAGTTGATGAGTGCACTGACTTCAGGGAGGGAAAAAATGTGATTGTGACAGACTAATACTGGACTAACAACATTTCTTTCAGTCTGTTAACACTGGCTATGTAGTGTTAACAAAACGTACAAATAGCTCCCATAAACAACACTGTGAGTCTAAAGCCAGCAGCTCTTGAAAAGAACAAAAATTCAGATTCACCTCAGGAAACTTCGCAGACCAATAGGGGGTAAACACATAGACCACAGTCTGTCTAGAGGTTAGAACAGGTTTGAACAAATAATAAATCAGATAAGGATCATGCTGAGAAAAAGGGAAGAAAGAAAAAGAGCTGTTCTAACCTGTGCTTGTTTGTGGGAGACATCGTCCCCAGACCAAGGACAGTGTTTCTACTCAAGCTGGCTGATCAGGCCTGAGATGAAGCAAAGGAAACTCAGCAACCTCACAGCTCAGTGCCTGGGTTGTTTACAACCAGCTCATGGCTCAGTCTTTAACCTTTCCTCCTTTCTCTCTCTCCTCCCTCTCTGCCACAGCCTGTCTCACTGTTAAAGTAAATGCGAATAACAAAACTATGGAAGTCCTGAAAAGCAAGTGATTTTTTTTTAAAGGATCTTCTCTTTCATATGTGAAACAAAACAAAACAAAAAAAAAACTGAAGAAAAAAAATGATTTTTTCACAGAGGTTGTTGTCAAAAGTTTTTTAAAGGTTTTTTTTCACTTGCCTGCCAGGGCACACTTTTAAAGACAAATTTAGGAAAATGATAAAAAAATCAACAACAAAAAAAACACTTGCCTTTCAGGGCTTCTATACAGACAGGCACCTTGTGAATTTCTTCATCTTTATTTATTTCTGTATTTTGATAAGTTGCTCTTCAGCTCATATTGGCCTAAATAACCATGTTTAGATTTCTGTCAGTGCTCTTGAAGCTAACTCCAGTTTAAAACCTCTTGTAGAAAAGAAAAAAGGAGCATGTGGAAGTGCCATACTAATAGCATAAAAAGAAATACAATACGATGCAGAGAACAGGGAAATGTACAATCCCTCTTCTCTGACATCACTGCCAAAATCAGTAACAATATACAGGAATTACTCACTACTCTTGACATTCTGAAAAAGGCTCAGAAACCCCGGAGCTTTTACCCATCAAGTCATGTTGAGCAATCCCCTCATTTTTTAGAGCAAAAATTCAGTTCCACCTCATATTGTCCCTGTATCCTGTTCAAGTAGTATGACCCAGATTGATCCTACCATCCACATGTCCGTGGAGGAAAGAATGCCAAGTGTAAGAGAGGGTGAAAGTTTCAGTCCTCATTATTAATAAATATCAGTTTTTACCATAACACATAATGACACATAGTGGAAACCAGTGAGTGCACCAAATAATTGTGTGGAGGTGTCATTTACTTAAACACAAATAAAACAGAGATGATTGTCTCCTTTGGAACTAAAGAAGAACAAAGAAGTCAGTGCTGCCCTCTTGTTAAGACGACAACCAGAAATCTGGTCAGGCATACATCAAGGGTTAATGTTGTTGTGCCTCTGTCCTGATGTTGTGTGTGTTTTAGTAAACACTGAATAGTTAAGGGCCAAAGTACATTTCTGATCTTTTGTTGCAGTGTGAATTGTCTACACCTCTCAGATCATTTTAGGAGGACAGGAGGTGTCCTTCCTGTCCTCTGGAGCAGCATTCACTTTTAATGCACCACATATCCACGGAGCTGAAGCTCTTCTATAACTCTCATTCTATTTAAATCATGGAAGACCATGGTTAATGTTACCTTTCCCTGATTGTGTTTTACTAATAGGTGTACCACATGTACATTGGGGTCACATGTGACTGTCAGTTGAGATCAGACTGTGCTGCAGCAGAGACAGCAGCCTCAGTGGCTCTAATCTCAATCATGTAGACACTAAGTCTTACACTGGGGGCTTTGTTCTCTCTGCACGACCACACGACCTAGATGTGAGTCTAGTGTCTACTCTGTTTAAGAGAAAAACTTCTCCGGAGAACATGACTAATGCACATGTCATGACAATACAAATCCTCTTTTAAAATGCATGTTTGCGTTACTTCTGCTGTGCTGTTGCTATAACCACTGAGGCTGTTAAAGGAGAAGTTCAGTTTTTTGCAACCTGGACCTTATTTCTAGCATAAGATACGTTAATTTACTCACCTGAACAACTTTGGTGTAACTTGGAGTCCTTCGGAAGATATTTAGATCCACTCGCGATCTACGTATGTTGTTATGAATCACCAGTACTATTCCCCCGTGAGTGAGGGCAGATAATGTCTTATTTAGACGCTGCATCGTTGCCCCAACAACTCCCGTTATATGGATATACGTAGATCGCGAGTGGATCTAAATATCTTCCCAAGGACCAAAGTTGTTCGGGTGAGTAAACAAACATATTTTATGCTAGAAATAAGGTCCAGGTTGCAAAAAATGGAACTTCTCCTTTAAAGAGGAGCTGAGGTCCGCTTGGTGTGAATTCCCAGGATGAGGCTCAGGTGTCCTTTTTACAATAAATGGACAAAGGAGCGATGCTGGCTGCAGCATTTGTCAGGCTGACCTCGGGCATGTGGGAAGTTGTGGTGTGATGATTTGTGCAGTAACACGAGTCACGCGCTCAAAGCTTACATCACCAGGTGACTCAAGCATCGACTCATGGGAGTAATGTGCCCCCTTCCTTTGAACCTGTTAGTGACTACATTCAAAAAAGGAGAAGAAGACAAAGAAGAAGAGAAAAAATTAAATTAAATTTAAAATACGTCATCATGCTGTACATAGGGATATTCTTACGCCAAAATGTGGGTTATTATGAATGTGTCTCTCAGGTGTCAAGAGGGGATTTTACCTTTAGCTGAGATACTGTGAGTGATATTATACACTCCACTTTCACTGAGGAGATGGAAACATCTGGGCGGCAGATGCACCAGATAACAGCTGTTTGACACAACAGTGAGCCTGGTTTGAATTCAGTACAACTCATTCTGCAGGATTTGGAAGAAACAAGTGTGTGTTACTACAGAGCTTGTCATCACTGGTGTATAAAAGTCATTGTCCAGTTTCTTCTGTGACAAACCCCAGATGCCCCTAGACAAAAGTGTGTCACCAAAATATCCTCTTCTTACTCCCCCTGTTAAACAATGAACTCCTCCCTCATTTGAATATGGGGGGAGGGGAACAATGTTTCTCATGACTGAAACAAATGAGTCCTAGTCAAATGATCACATTCAAATAAGTGCTGTAAAGTCATTTGTTTGACAATCCTTTGAGGTGGGTTGTATGTGATTCCTGAATTTTTCATATTTTCCATACTGATTTTTAAAAGAATTGTTGCAGACTGTTGCATGTCTGCAACAGTCAATAAAGATGAAGAGATTAGAGGTACTGATAAGGAGGATCCCTCTGTGACAAGGCATATTTCAAAAACAGATCAATAGAAATAAATCACTAGAAGCTGAGTGTTTACTGAGTTTAGCGAACATTTTTAAGAGGAGAGATGTGGCGTCACAAGACGGAAAGCCAATATTTTCCATCAATACATTTTCCAGACAATAGCACCATGTTTGTGAGAGATGTGACCTGAACTTGAAGAGAGAAAGGCTCAGGAGGTGGCACTTTTTCAAGTGAAAACTTGGTGTGTTTGTGTGAGTCAGGACACAAAATACCCTCCTCTGCATCCATCCTGTTGCTTCTCAAATCTTCAATAAAAGCCAGGGTAACACATGATATTTTTCACTTGCCATCGTAGATGGAGTTTTCTTCACTGTGCAAATGGTTTTCCATTGAAAACCGTTTCCAATCTGTCTGTGGCTGGGTTTTTGTTGTTGTTGTTGTTGTTTTTTTTAAGTGAAGCAACTATTGGTTTTGGCAAAACATCTACATTTGATATCTCTCACATTTATTTATTTAATTTTGAGCCTCATTGTTATGCATGGTCACATAGTTCTTTCTGTACAGTTAAGCCTTTACACTTAAATGCAGTGCCCATTGAATAGTTTAAGAAGGAATGTGCAGAGGCACAGAGCCTGGAGAACAAGTGATGTATAATTGTCTAAATGCTTATGGTCTGCAGAGAAAACTCATTTAACAACTTAATAGCCGTAACAACAAATATTTTTGACTGTGACACTGACTTGATTTCAGCAATTTGTGTGTTTCACCAAACAAATTAATGGTTGGTGACCAACATGGAATTTCTCTCTGTTCAATACAAACAGGGCTCATCATGACAAGTGATGCTTTTCACATTACTGACTCACTGTTTCCCCTTTACATGAAAAAAGAGGCACAGAAAAAAAATACAGATATCAAAATAATACAAACCATGACAACAGTTACTGAATACAAACACATCTTCAGATGGCCACAGGTGTCCCTGAGATGTTGTAGAGATGTCAGGACAGTGGGGGAATAATCACAGAAAATAGTTATTGATAGACACAGGCTCCTGAAAAAGTCGAGAAAAGGAAAAATATCAGCAAGTGAAATGTGAGATTGCATTATTAAAAAGATCTCAGCAAGCAAAACATGCTGGTAAAAGTGATTTAATCCAGTTCTTTGCTCTCCCGTGTGGTGCACACATACATGTGCTGTAACCAGGAAAAAAGCAAGCGGTATCAGATATTTTCAGATGCTTATTTCAGATTTGCGGCGGCGTCATGGGTTGCAATAAATCTGAGAGGAGGTATGAGTCATCAGGTGTAAATTTCCTCTACGTACAGAGATTAGTGGAGGTCACTGAAAGTTATTTGGAGCGACCGCATGTTTTCCGTTCTGTGGCGTCTTCCAGCAAACAGAGTGGGGCTAGTGGTACTGGTCCCCCGCCAGGCTACAGGCAGCTGGCTCTTCAGCTCATCCTAACCTGAGCCTGTAAATCACTCAAGATGCTGACTGGTCTGTGCTCATGGGTTTGACTTATGATCAGTGTTTACTCACTCTTGCAAGACAGCAAGTCTGAAGTGGATGGTACACTTTTGAAAAAGGTGTAAACAGGTGATAAAGTGTGGAGATAGACAAACACTGTGGTGTAAATGTTGCCTGTCAGGTGTGTGGGGATGACCAAGATCAAAGGAATCTGAAGGACAACCAGTGGAAAGAAAATCCAAGACTGACTGTCAAAGAAGTCAAACCTGAAGAGAAAGTCTGGAGCTATCTGAGGATGATGACAAGTCACATTCTCTGCCTGACTTGTCTCTGGATCAGAGAGAATAAAGACCTGTCTCAGCTCTGACACCAGCACAAAGAGTGTGCTCCTCCTCAAAGACTCTGCTGCATAATTGAACAAAGTCTGTACAAAAAAGAATATATAGAATGTAATATATATTCAGCACAGAGTCATTATCCATACCACGTTCCTTTGTATACAGTAACATTATATATATGTGTCAGTGATTATGATCCCTGAGCCATGGGCTGGTCACATTCAAAATGTATGCACACGCTGACTGTTGATCAAATGCTTCCCTCTACTGGTATTTTCTAAAACAATCCTTCATACATCTACTGGCTTTGTTCACAGTGGAGCTGTCATTCTCTGTTTTGTTCCCTGTTTCCTGTTTTATTTTGAAGTTCAGTGTCCTGTCTTGTGTGCTTCCTGCCTGCGATTACCCCAATGTGTTTCACCTGTGTTGATTTCCCCACCTGTGTCTTGTTTCTCCTCATGTATTTAACTCCAGTGTTTCCCTTTGTCTTCATTGGATTGTTTGCATTAACCTCGGTTTCCGTGTACGAGGTTTTCAGTTTTCCCATGAGTTAATAAATCCTTTTTTTTTTGTTTCACCACTCCTCTCGTCGTGTGTCTGCATTTGGGTCCAGATTGCCCCTCCCAACCTGACAAGAGCTAGTCAAACACTGATTACACAGTACGGTGGCCCTGGGAGCTCATTGCACTGCAACTTAAGAAAATATGTGCAAGTGCAACAAAGCGTAAATTCAGTAAACATCTGAGGAGTGCATGTACCATGAAGGCATAATCCTGGATTTAAGTCCAACCAGAGGCCCTTTGCTCTGTATCCTCACCTCTCTCGTGCTCTGTATTGAAATGAAGGTGAAATGTTATTTTACAAAAAGAGAAGATGTGATGAACCTACAGAGATGCACTCTTTATTCAATGCTTTTAAGTTCAAAAGTCACAATTTAACATTGAACAACAAGTCCTAGCAAGGTCCTTAGTGCCCCTGTTGTGTGTATTTTCAGCCCATGTCTTGTTATATAAGTGAAAATGAAGATGTGCTTTTGTGTATTTGCATGTTTCTCAAGTTACATCGCTTGTGTTGAGCTCCACCAGGGCAACCTCACAAAAGAGATCATTTACGAAATTAAAGTTTAAGGCTGAATTCACCTAAAATTGTGTGCTCTAACAGATCACTGGTATAATGTATGCAAATATAGTGTAAGTCAGAATGGTGTCAGAAGACAGAGGACAGATATTGAAGGATGAAGGGTGTATCTTTACATGTTTTTGTTACAGATTGTCCTTTATGTACAACTTTTCAGCACGAATATCATGGAATTTGTAGGCGAATCACAGAGCACAGGTCTGTGTGAGTGCCAGCAGGGGTCAGGCTTCCTCTGGTTTGCGGGCCAGCAGGTAGAAATACTTGACAGCCACCACCACCTCTGTCTCTGCGGAGGTCACCTTCATCGTGGACATCAACCTGCAGAGAGGAGCGCAGCAGGTAGATCGTCTATGACCTCATACTCCAACGTGCGTGTGTTCATTGATTCAGATAACATTAATATGTTGATTAATTTCCTTCATTTGATGATAGCACATAGTGAGATGCAAACCAACACACCTCTTAACATATGTTCATAACTTTTCATATTTGGCCAAAACACATAAGTCACTGAAAGCAGAGTTACTTTTTTACTTCTCATACGAATGATCAAAGTGGTACACTCATAATAATTTTAACAGAACATTGTCAGTGCTCTGTTAACATGTGTTATTCATATATAGCACACTCTGCTGAATAGAGTATATTAGGTATTTACCTTTGACAGATATCCTGGGAGAGGCTGGTGGCCTTCTGTGGGTCGTCTCTCAGCAGAGCCTGGTAACTGGAGAAAGACTCCACCAACCCCATGTAGCTGGACAGAGGCATGGGCCTCCTCACCCACATACACTCCTGCCTGTGTGCAAACACACACATATAAATCAAACACATTTATTATTTCTTTATTTTTATTTTTCATACTGTGCACAGACATAATGGAAAAAAACAGTGTTTTCAAGCTTGAGTTACGTCGTGGTAAAAAAAAAAACTGGAGGGATTTAAAAAGGTATAAAATCATTTTACTATGTAATTCTTAAAAAAATGCATTTGTGTATCAGATATTTAAAAGAAATTGACAAAAACATGTAGACACTCACCACTCCTTGTCAGGGTAAGGAAGAGATTCATAAGCCTCCCGGTATAAATCAATGGAGCTGTGACCAAGATGAGGACTGCGGTACGGTTGTAAGGCACCATAAAACTGGTCAAACCATGAGAAGAGGAGTCTGTGGGTCGTTCCTTCCATTGTTTGCACAGGTCACAGCATAAACCCGTGTTTTACTCAGTGATGTATATTCACTTCATTCAGTTTCGTTTAAAGGTGTATTAACACAAAGCTGTGTTGGTTCAGTTTATTCAGAGTTGTATTCAGTAAAACTTTAATACTTTTTCACTCACAAAAAACTGGACATGCAACCTAAGCAAAGTGTTGTGCACTGCCCTCTTTTTAAAGCATCTTCTGTTACACCAGATGGTGCTGTTGTTCATTTAGTTGCAAGGTCATGGCTTCAACTTCCACTTGAGTTGTTACTGATGATGATGATGATGATGATGATGACTAGGAGGGCTATAAATGCTCCCTACAGCTGTTTCCTTTGTATTTTCAGCTTTTATTTCTAGTTCACTGCTATTTTCTTCAGTGTGCAAAAGATAAAGACATATTCTGTAACCTATATATATGCTACAGCCAGTCACACATTTGTTTTCTTTCTATTAACATGTCACAGGAGGGGAATGTATGCTTAAATTTGAATGAGAGCAGGCCTACAGTGTATGCAGGTCTCTGATCTTATAGCGTACTCATGTGAATATGTTATGACAAAAAACATAGTTGTCAATGTTGTGCTCTGTAACCAACAGACAGCTGACAGTGTGATCTATTAGTTTATCATGGATGTATCTTTTCATTGACTTGTATGTGCACATTGTACTTGTTTTAATGATCTGATGCCTCCTTTAACTGTATCAGTGACATAGTACAGTATTTTTCTTTGCAGATGTGGAGGAGTGGAGATGTGCATATTGACATTTACGGTTCTCAGGTGAAGATTCTGTGAGTACCTCTTTGCAGATGTGGTTCAGTGTGTGTGAGCAGCTGTCGGAGAAGCTCAGCTCCATGTCAATGGTGTAGTTGAGCAGAGCCAAGCAGCCACGGGGCTTCAGGACCCTGTGGGCCTCTCGCAGGAAGCGTGGCCTGTCAAACCAGTGGAATGCAGACATGGCTGTCATCAGGTCCACTGAGCTGTCAGCGAACGGCAGCTCCTCAGCCACACACTCTCTAAAGAGGAAACAAATCAAACTTCTGACACCATCAGCAGTCGAGAAATTTGGACCATCACCACCAACTCACTGTATGCTTCTGTTTGTGTGGTGGTGATGCAGAAGTGCTGACAGTGCAGGTCACACAGTTCATTGATTTGAACTTTGCCTGATGCTTACCACCTCTGTTCACAACTGATTAACTGTTTTGCTCCATGTATGTTTCTCTCATTTATATATGATCTAACTGACCTTGTTGACATTTTGTTCAGTAGCTTAGGCCTCACAACATAAGTGACTCTTAACAAACAAGGGTCTCATTGTTCCCACTTGGGCCAAGCTTTAACAAAGCAGCTTACCAGATTCTTGGAGCTCTGATTGTAATGTTTATTTGTTTTAACATCTATCATGCGTTTTTGAAGTTTTGCATGATTTCACTCTCTACAGACAAGAAAAAACCCTGACTTCCAAATTTGGCAAATGAAATCCCGCTTAACAGAGACTGTTAAAATATGTCAATCAATTTACAAAAGTAGTTTTTTTAGTGTGAAATATTCAGATTAAAAAAAATCTTACTTATATGTGATGTTTGGCCTTGTGGCAAACTGCAGAGCCACTTCCAGCTGGGCAGGACTCACATCTGTTCCCACCACTAATGTGAAGTGTTCAGCCAGCAGCAAAGTGCCCTGTCCTGAGCCACAGCCCACATCCACTGCCAGCTCAAAGGGACAACCTTTCTGACAATGCATTAGCAACATTCAGTTAGTCATGACATCATCCACTGGAAATGAGACACAGAAGACCATTTCAATTGTTATGATTAATAGGATAATAGATCCATCAATAATTCTACCTACACTTACCTGTTTTTCGAGGAAGTCCAGCACCTGTTGTATCAGCTGATCTGATGGAGAGATCCTGTACTTCCAGTAGGAAGCAGCATGCTGCTTACCTTCAAATAGACGGTGAGCCATTGCTAGCTGGTGCCTCTTCAAATATGACTGTCATAAGTTCTATAAAGAGATCACAGAAATCTATCCTCCTGTGTGTTTACTGGGTAAGAGGAGCACACGTCCACATTGAAAGAGCTGTATTTCTTGCTGCCAGCAGTCACCCAGATACACACACACACACCCACACACTCACAAAAGAGGGGAACAGTGGGGTGCTTGGGAACTGGGAGGTCCCATTACTTCCACTGGTACGTGGTGCGTTTGACAACAAGCATGTTTAAAGGGGCAGATGCAGAACTCTTTTCCTATATGATGGGTCTTGTCTGTTTTCACCTTTTTTCTGTGCAACCCTCTTTTATATACAAACTTGCTAAGGAACTGAATGCAATCCAAGATAATTACACTAACTAGAAATCCAGGTCAAGCTCAAAGGTCTTGTGTGGGTCAGTTTATGGGTCATGTGATGGTATGTGTTTCTGTCAGAACCAATGAAACCCCCTGGAGATGATGTGGGTGAGATAGCAGTGTTATAACTCCCCTTTGTCTGAATCTGTTTGCTTCTTTCTCACATTTCAGAATCTAATGTTTCTTTAACTGAGGGCTGTTTGTTATTCATTGTCACTGTTGTAGAAATGAGACACCTCATGAGAAACTTCCACATGTCCTGTCCAGTGGTGAATTTAGCCTGTTCCCTGGAAAAGGAGACTAAGAGTGAGTAAAGCTAATCTGCTAAATACTAGTAAATATATTCTTTTTGAAACCAAAATGGTCTCTACAATTGACACGTTATATATAATTACACGTCTTCCTTTGCTTTTCATCAAGCATTGGTCTGTGAACATAAAGACTCAGTTTAAGTCAATTTGTTTCTTTTTTTGTAAAAAAAAAAAAAAAGAAAGAAAGAACAAAAGAAAGAAAGAAAAACATAACATATAATAAATAAATATCCACCACATGCATTAAGTCCTTCAGCTTTACTGATGTTGGGCAAAGTACAAACAGCTCAAGTTGACTGCTGAGAAAGCACAGAAAAAGAAAGCACACTGAAGCAGTTAGAATAAACAAATGAGCCACTAGCTATGCTGCGTTTTAAGAGCTTGACTAAAAAAAAATGGACTTCTCATTTCAGCAAAAATATCCAAGCACCCTGTCTATGCAACAGTGCTGCACATGTTCAACCATGTTTCTAAATTATGTAAACTCCCAGTGTGCATTTAAGCCTGAGATGGATCAGCTGTTGGGAAAGGCTTTGAAAAGCAGTTTCACTGCAAACTGAAACATACTTGATGTTAAGAATGTGTAAAATATAACATGGACTGGATATAAAGTCACGAGTAGTTGATCCATATAGATATCTAAGCACACAGATAGATCCACTGTGCACTGGTCTAAAAATGATTTCCTGTAACAAATGGCATGCAGTGTGTTAAGGATGGGCTTACAAGCTTTTTATTGTACAGTCTGCATCACACCACACAAGAAAATGAGACCAACATTTCTACTAAGAAAAAAAATTCAAATGTGCAAATTCAATAAGCACATTTAATGTTTTACAACTGGAAACTGGAATACCTCTACACACACACGCACACTCATACACACATACAATGTTTAACTGTGGTGTTGATCATTATGGTTTTGATGCCAGGACACAGAAATACTCCTGCTCCCACTCTATTTCAGTGTCAGGAGAACTGACTTCCATCTCCTTCAGAAACCTGCGAAGCAGTGCACGCACTGATTATTTAGCTAACCACTCAGCGGCACAGGAAAACACTCAAACTGTTCACATTCTCAAAACGGTTACCTTTTCTGGGTGTTGAGCAGCAGCTCATGAGAATTTTGAGGGTCTGCCTTCCTGTACATTTGGAACATGGACCAGGACTCAATAAATCCCACCACATTCCTCACTGAGATAAAAGACTTCACTGGAATAGACTCAATCCTGTTGAATCAGTACAGTATGTTGACATACAAAGAAACACAATAAATGGATAAATTAGCAACAATGGTGTTTGAAAGAATAAGGTCAGTGTGCAACGACTTAGTTTTAATCGAGCTAATAGCAGGGCGCTTAACACAGTGAGGGTCTTTGTGGGGACGGCAGACAGTCAGTGTCTGTGTAGTAATCACCTCTCTTTTTCTGGGAAAGGGATGGCGGAGTACAGCTCCTCCAGCTTACCATCGCTCACAGCTACCGGACTGCTGGTGAACGGCTTCAGCAGCTGCCTCACCTGGAAGTGAATGCAAATGTTTCAGTGCCAATCTACTGTATCACCGTGTGTACTGAGATTGTACTGTTTACTGTGCATGTTGATAAAAAATAATGTAAGTGATGTATGCAAACATCGTAAACATACAAAAGGTCAAAGGCTTTGTACAGAGCAGCTGCAGCTTGCTAAGTTCATGTGTATGTTGTATATTAGTGATGGTGGTGGTGATAAAAGTCAACATCGTTACTTTCATGAATATCTTTTCCATTTTGGAAGTTGTGGTATTTACCTAACACACATATTCTGTCAGTGTCTCACACCAGGCTAATGTGCCTCAGTGGAAGTGTGTGAGGTCTCAGCCTCAGGTCCAATGTAAAAACATGATTTTTTTTTTTTTTTTCCTGAGCCCTCAGTATGATGGAAAATGAAGCATGTTGATTAACTGATGTTGAAAGATTTGTTGCTATGCTAACCATATTAACTACAACTAGACATTTTCGCATGTTCTCCCTGGGTGTGAATGGGAGTGTGAATGGTTGTTTTTCTGTATATGTTAGCCCTGCAATAGGCTGGCGACCTGTCCAGGGTGTACCCCGCCTCTCGCCCCTAAGTCAGCTGAGATAGGATCCAGCTCACCCGTGACCCTAGTGAGGATAAGCGGTATAGAAAATGAATGAATGAATGAATGAATGAATAGACATTCAGAATGGATGCAAATATGTGTATTTCAAAAAGAAAGTGTCCGACCAGCACTACGCCTTCAAGCCCTGATTAATATTGTTATATTTATGTGGATTCTTCTTTTCAGTCTGTTATTAGAACAGGTCAAACACTTCTACTCCCACCTCTTCATAGATGTGGCGCAGTCGCTCTCCACAGTTCTGGTAGCAAAATCTGGTGCCATAATCACTGATGCCTAGCAGAGCTATGCAGCCCTGGGGTTTCAGGACCCGGCTTGCCTCAGCCAGGAACCTGGGTGGATCAAACCAGTGAGCCGCTGATGCTGCTGTCAGCAGGTCTACAGAGCCATCTGCAAAGGGGAGCTCCTCTGCTGTCCCCTCCCTGCAGGTGCAACAGACAGATCAACCCTTGTAAGTCCAGGTAGTAGATGGAGCAGCTGAAGACACTTTACTCAGTGTACCAGTACCAGAGGGTCTGACTAACAGCTCACCAAGTATTTCTCTTTTAAGGGTGAGCATCATGAGAAATCACCTGGCAGTGGTCATCTTAATGTAAACAGCAGTAGTTTGCTTCTTATCAGTCCTCACTGATACACTAAAACATGGAAAACAATTAATGCTCTCACTGCTGTTATATCACAACCATGCAAACACAAAACAGTTGGCAAAGTGGCCGGTAAAATGTATGTTTATTAGGCTTTGGAAAATGCCCCAAGGAGCTTTGACATGAATGTAATAATACTTATCTTGCACAGTTCTCTTTTGACACTTTGACATGTGTGATTGATATCAGACATGTGCCAACTATCGGGCTACAGCCAGCTGACTGAGAGCTTACCTTAGCGTAAGGACAGGGGGAAACAGGCACCCTCATCAAAAAGCAATAAGATCTGCCTGCCGACACCTCTACAGCTCACTAATCTACTTTGTTTTATCCAAGCAAAGCTGGAATGCAAAAACAATCTGTGGTGGGGTTATGTGTGGTGCTATTTCTTGGCTTGCAGTATTGACTTCATAGACGTGTTAGCAAACAGATTCTCTCTCATCTAACTCTTGGCAAGAGCATAAAGGTTTACTTTCAGAGTGTTATATCATTTTCAAAGAGAAACTCACACACTCATAGTCACCTGTATGTGATGTTGGGGTATCCTGGCACAGCCCTGGCCTCCTCCAGCTGACTGGGACTGACGTCAATGCCCACCACCTCCCTGAAGTGTGGTGCCAGAAGCCGAGTGTTCTGGCCCGTTCCACAGCCCAGGTCCACTGCCAGCACATGTGGCTGTCCCTTCTTTGGATGATAATTGATATACAGCAATTGTTGTCAATGTGATCACTCAGTCCAGTTTCCCCCTCATAAACTCTGTTTGCAGTGTACTATTGTAGGTCTCTGTGTGTCCTTTGAGTGAGTTGTATATTGAGACTGCACTTGGCCGTGGCTTACCTTTTTATCTAGGTATTGAAGAATGATATTCTTGAGCTCATCTGGAGGCGTGAAGCGGTACCTTTGGTAGATGGAGGCGTGATCTTTCCCCTCAAACAGCCGGTATGTCATGGTGGTGTCTGCTCACTTGATAACTTCTCCAGCCTCCGTTAGTGCCGTGTCCTTTGTCTTCCCTTTGTTTTCCTTCTCTCTCTGGCCTGCCTTTGTTTTGTCCCCTTGTTTTTTATCCTCTCGTAGCTTCTGTATCTCCTCACTTTTCTTGCTTTTACTTATCGCTCCGTCCTTTGTTGAAGCTTCTTTTTTTTTTCCGCCTGGACGCTCACACACTCTGCACTCTCACCAAGATTTAACTCTTCACCCACTTCCTGCACTGTTGGTCTCTTTACTACCTACCAGGCGGGGAAATGATTGCTGACTTAGACAGAGTTAAGTTACGCACACACAGAAGGCACATATGTATGTTCGCGCGTAGAAAAATACTTACAATTTGCAGGTTGTGTTTAACTCAAGGAACCCTGTTAACCGAGTTGCAGATATGTTGAACAACACGTCACAAAAACTAAATTAAGTCTAATCACTGACAGATTGTCTAATCCTGGACTTTACCCTTTTGACTTTGTTTGCCTACTTAAAGATTCTTTTCTCCTCAGTCTAATGCTTAACCTCTGCGTGGCCAAAGAATTCTTGCAGATGGTTTTTTACTGTAAAAATTCAGTGAGTGAGCTCATGCACACCTCTTGGAAGTTTTATCAACTGGTGCATAGGAAAAAAACCAGAGCAGATTAAGAATAGAAGAAACTTGCATAAGGTCTTTAATCCTGGACAAAGCAGAAGCAAGGTTTCAGTCCATACGACCTTTGTCAGGCACAGACTCTGCCTGAAACATTTCTTCTCCTTTTCCCAGGATTAAAGACCCTATGCAAGTTTATAGAACTAGATGATTTTTTATTAACATAAGAAGGAATCATATTTCACTCTTTCATAGCAGCAAGTATTTGCACACATATGTTGGGTGTTAAGGCCGAACCAATACATTAGAAGACAGTGTTAGTACTTCTTTTTTCAGCAAAGTTATAATTGTTGCCTGCAGTTTATTCATACACAAATTCACATGGCCTATGTGCTTTCCTCAACATATGTCAGTCCCCTCCACCTGTAATAGACTTTATTGAAACCCACTAGTCAAAGAGCTTCTGTGCAATGAAAGGGCAAACTGTGGGAAACAATTCAAGAGGAAATTGTTACAGTTTCACTGAAAATGACGCACTTCTTGTGAAGCTGTGTAAGACCCTATAATGTAACAGGCAAAAACATCAGCACGGTCAGGAAGTGATGTGTAAAGTAATCACAACTGTTTTATCCCCTCAGGGCCCCTCAAATCACTACCTCATGAAAACAACCACAAGCCAACAACAGAACTTTCAGTAACACTTCATTTGAAAAGAGTATACATAAGTATTCATAACAACTACATACACATCACATGATACCTGACATAAACATAGTCCTACATATCCACTCATAAATGGTTATTATATCACTTTCAATGTCAAATTGACATGGGTTGACGGTGTGGAGGAAGAGAGGTGGCACAGGCCTTGCTGAGCACGTCTCTCAGGTTCAAGTAGCTGAACAGAGGCAGAGAGACATGTAGGTTAGATTTTGGATTAGGTTAGTTTTTTTTTCCACCATCATCACCATGGAGTGAAGGTTCAAACTTGACCTCTAGCCACAGCTGCCTTTAGAAATACATGTACAGTATCCTTTACTATAAAGTACATTTGTGACAAAGCTATGGAAATAAAGCACTATCACAAGTTTTAAGTTTCTACATTTATATTTAGTAACTCTTGCATGTGTAATAAAGTTTGTTGTTCATTCTCTTGACTAGAAAACATCTTTGTTTGGTGTTTGGTTACCAGGGATGTACCTCCAGGGTAGCACAGTTTGTTTAATTGCTCTCACGGGATGACAGATATAATGACCTGTTGACCATTTCCAACTTAGCTGTTACCTATATTCATGACCTCTGAAAACCAAATACACTGTCTCCTGTCCCATGGTCTCTCACTAAAGCTATTCAACATTTGACATGTGCAAAAATGACATTGGTGCAGGTTAAGCTAATCCTTTTTTTTTTTAAATGCACACATTTCGTACATATTTGTCTCTCTCACTTAAACTTCATTCGGGCTACCACTGATTCCTCAGGTTGTGTATTGCATCACCTGCTGATGATTCACCGGGGACATCATTGGCAGTACTGGGCATTAAAGACAGCTGTGGGACTAATAAAAGTCATTACAATAACCTGACATCATTTGGGGCGTATTGGTCTGTGGACAGTTGTTTTCAAAACTGTATTGTGGTCTAAAGGATGAGCAAAATATTACATCACATGTTTCACTGTTCTTCTTTTGATTTCCCTGAGTAATTCATATTGGTACACAAGAGAGTACAGAGGTCACTGTTATCGTTATTGTTGTATTATTATTGTTATTAATGTATTAAATATTTCATAATTATAAGACATTTTAATATCAAGCTTTGGAAAAAATCAGTTCTCCCTGATAATATTTTCAGTAATCTAATGAAATTGTAAAGAAAG
>OMNW01011637.1:0-11414 GCA_900303245.1 Selene dorsalis | reverse complement strand
TTGACTGAACATGGCTTTGGCTAACTTCCTTTCAAAGACTTGAAAAGTCAAATAGTCTAGCTACACACTAATCCAAAATGGCGCTTTTAATGCTGATTGTTTCACTTTGTTTCTTAAAGAATCTGAGGTGGGACATTGAATCATCGGGTCATCTAGTGGGGAAGTACTTCTCTCTAAGTGTAGCAGAAAGGGTGGTCCTCACTTCATCTCCACTCTTACCTGGAGCTCACTATGATGCCCATACAGGAATGTGTGTGTGTGTACAAATACAAAAGTACTTGGTATTGGTGAGTACTCAAGAGTGAGGAATCGTTCTCGTACTCGGTCTGGACAAAAGTGGTATCGAACAACCCTAATTTTCTGTTATCAAACTGTACATTTACACAAAATGAAGGATTTGTAGATGAGGAATAAAATGGCGAATTTGGCAAAAGTGACCTAAACAGAAGTTTGGCTGGAGTTGCTGGAGTGTAAACTTCCCCCATCTGAGTAAAGAGCAGGAGAGAGCAGCTGTTTCTTTGAACTGTGATGTGGTTGGTGCTCTTGCACAGTAGACATTTGGATCTAAATCATAACCCCACAAAATGAATCAGCTCAGCTGATGACTTTCCCCTTACCTCTGGAAATCACACTTTGTTACAAGCTAGTTAGCTGGACACATGGGCACATTTGCAGGTCACATGAGGGCAGACAAACACACCATCCTCACACACTAAATTGGTTTTATAAAGGCTAAAGAAAACACCACCTTCTCAACTTTTTTTAGTGATTGTTATGTACAGTTATAGCTTTGGAGACCTTATTGCAGTTGACAAACCCCTGTTGTCCAAGTGTTAAAGCGTTAGAAAACACTGTGTTCCTGTTTTCGTCTTTATTGTTCAAAGTTTCGTACAAATCGACATATTTTCCCAGTTTTCCCTGCAAATGCTCCAAAAAGAGTCAATGTCTGAGGATGCAAAATAATTTAAGACTTCATTTCTCCCCCTCAACAATATCATATGTCAACCCTGATGCCATTTACTCTCATCAGATCTGTTTTGCGATTGTTAACCAAGACCATCCATCTCGCACTCATCCCAGCAACCTTATTAGTCCTTAATTCAGAATATTTGAAATGTTTAATATCCCAAGATGGATTGTAATGTGGCTTTGTCAGATTCAATTTAACTGATCATATTTAACCTTGAGCCTGAAACTCACTCACAGGTTCGAAGACTGCATTACCATTATCAATTGTTGAACCCACTTTTGGGGGCCTCGAAAGATGAAGCCTCTAATCATTTCTTTCTCCTCTTGTAGACTAAGTGAAAATTTCTAATTTGTTATTATTTGTGATAAGTAGTTTTAAGAGGCAGCTCTGTTTTCTTCCAACATCAGATAAGTTTCCATTCACATTTGTTGTTTAACAGAGGAAATAATAGTTGTTGGAAGCCGGGTTCGGTAAATAGCCACAGTTATGGAAAGAGTTACAACAGAAAATACTGTGAATAAAATCCCATTCATTTTCACTGAATTGATCTTTTCATTCACTGGCTAAAAAGTATACGCAGTGTACACATAGCAGCAATCAAGAGCGATGCATTGGTCACACTTGTATGTCACATTAACAGGTTTGTCGCTGTGTGTGTGTGTCTCTTTTCCACCCACGCTCTGCAAAGACCTGTTGCTACTCTGAGTCCAATTTTATCAAGAAAAAAATCCTGTGGTACCTGTCAAACCTGTCGCTGACCTTGAAAGCTCCACCACCTGTTTTCCCTGTAGTGGTAGGAGAAGTAGTACTCGGATCACTTACTTGAGAGAAAGTACCAATACAGCAACACAGCAGTAAACATTTTCCATGACAAGTAAACATCATGAAAATGCATCACTGTTCTTAAAGGCAAAGAAACCTGCCTTACCTCTGGCCACTGCAAACAATCCTCACCCACATATGTCTCCTTCTCTGTTGGCATGTCGAAGTGCCAGTCTGCAGTTAATAACGCTGATTTAATTCCTGTCTGTGCTAACCAGCTTGGGCTTCTGGCACTCACAGTGACTTGGATCACACCAGAAAATGCAACACTAACTGCATCCTCCCCTAACCTCCTCCATCTGTCTGGTTGAGGATACTGGACTGGTTTCCTGATGTAGAATATCCACCACCTCCGGGGGTTCAATCTGCTTGCATTATTTCTTACATCCCTGCTATACAGACAACACCCTACTATACCTGGTGTTGTCGGCACAGTCCGATTGGTCTCTCTGACATATCCACATGGATGAAAGGGACACCACCTTCAGCTAAACCTCTTGAAGACTGAACTGTTAGCAATCTTGGCCAATCAGTCTCTCCTTCATGCCAATCGAGATTACCTCTTCATCACTTACCCCAGACATTGGCACACTTAATATAATATGCTATAAAAATAAAAACACAACAGATTAGATTGTGTAGTGTTCTTAAATGTTCACATCCCAACACATTAATGAGAAGGAACAGAACATGGTGTTTTAACCTCTTAAATATCAACATCTGAGTGGTATACTTTGAATACACACACACACCATCAGTGGAAAATCAAAGTATAGTGTGTAGTGTCTTCTAAATAATGAAAAGTAGCACTGACTAATTCACTTTCTATCTTAGGTGATGATGTGATTAACTTGAAAAAAATAGTATTAATGATAATAATAACAATAGTAATAATGCTGGTAATAAGTGATAACTGTAGTGACAGCCTAATAACTTGTTGCTTGACACCTCTACTTGCTACTGAAAGTAAAGTCAGCCAGAATACATTTTCAGATTGGTCACGCTTCGCGCAGCAGCTTCAGGTGAAATGAGTCTCGAAGACCTCAGATGAATTCTACAAAGGCATAGTGAGGTCCTTCAGCTGTCTGCCTATGCTGAGCCCATGTTCTACATTAATATCAAAGTGAGCGCAGTCTGGCTGGACCGGTGCCTCACCTCTGAGACATACGAGAACCACCGAGCTACACTACCGAGAGCTTAAACAAGTCTGTGGGTGAGTCAGTGTCACTGACGTCCTGACGACCTCCTCCAGCCTCACCTGAGCTTCGTTATGTCCACAGCTGTAGCTCGTTAGCTACCATTGGCTCTCTCTCTCTCTCTCTCGCGCTCTCTCGCTCTCTCCCTCTCTCGCTCTCTCACTTGCGCTCACACAAACTGTATCTGCTGCTTGAATGACACCTGCATCCAAAATGTACTTCAGTCTTTAATCAACAATATCATGCTATTTTTAAGAGATTTAATTCCTGTTCAGTGCATAGTTTCATATTTGATGACATGCAGGGGATTGGGTGTTAGGCTTTTGTTTTGAAATATAAATTCATAAGGAATATCATCTATCATAAAGTTTTGAGAGCTGGCTTATGCTGGTTACACTGTCACCAGGGAATAGGATACAGTAGCTCGGAGATGTAAGATGTACTACATTTTGTCTTCCTTAAATTTTATTTGAGCAAGGCAGTGACCTCACAGCAACTATGGGTTGCGCAGCCAGAATTATGCTCAAATTGGACGACTCTACAGCACACAATTTCCAGTAAGTGCTGCTGCAGAAAGCAGGGACGTCCTTTATGTAGTAATGTAGAAAGTTGGATTTTGAAGATTGCAGGTAGTGGACTGCTCAAAAGGCATCAAAGGTTCAATGATGGCAATCCAGCATTTGTGCAGTTGCTGTCAGGGTTCAGGGTTGACTTACTTACCGAGTAACTCTAACAATGGTAAGGAAACAAAGGAATGATTTATAAAGCAATGGAAAGTTGGGGGTTGAGTATTCATCTAAATATAGGAGCTGCTACTGTGCAGAATATGAGAATAGAGATGTGCGTGTGGGTTTAATTAGAACTGTGAGCAGGTATTGAGGAGGGAGTGTTTCAGGGGTACTAGAATTTATGGTTGATCCTGTTGGAAGTGCTGTGGGCTGAATATAATGAAACATCTGTGATGGGAGGTGCCCAGTTTATAACCCCAGTGGTATACCTGTTGTCAGATCTTCCATCCCCTCTGTTCTCTTAACATCCATGCTGTGTTTCTCTCATGGGAAGGTTGTGTCAGATACTACACAGTGGTAGATGTTAACACATGGAGTGTAAGGCACGGCGGTGTTCTGAATGTTAACTTTCAAGTTTGTGCATGCAGCTTTAGCTTGGATTACAGATAGCCTACTGTATCCTCACAAAGCTTCATTATGATGGCATTGCCAGCATCATTACATTTTAAGTTTAATGATCCACCATTTGACACTTTTTCTGTGTTTCACATAAAGTTTTGATCCATATGAAGATATATTTTTAGTTTTAAGAAGCAAAAAGTATTTCAATGTAGTTTTATATCTCCTCTCTCAGGCTTCTCTCTGGAACTCTATATTGACCACAGCCAGTCAGAAGAGAGGAGACTCTGAGCCTCTGTTCTGCCTGTTTTCCACAGGCCAAAAATATATGGTAGATATGATGTAAACATTATAAGGACCAAAACCCTGCAAGATTGAATGCTGGTTTAGGTTAGTTGGACTTGGGGCACAGCAGAGGATGAAGTCTTTTAATTGAAGTCCTGAGAACTCACAGGAAAGCTCTTATGGAACCTTTTTTGAATATGGACTGTTTGTATTTTGTCCTAAAACATCTTATACCTTAGGAATATTAATATAGACCCTAGACCTAGAAATATCACATTATGCACCATGGGAGCTTGAAACCTGCCATTCAGACTATGAATAACTTCACAGTGTGTGAGAACATGATGGAACTGTAATCACAGCAATTCTGTGCTTACTCACAAACTAATAGACAAACAAAAAAGTGCAGCCCTGCTGTGTCTGGCTTGCAAAGCTTTTGAACTTCCAGTCTGGGTCTCTGTTTTGTTCAGTCAGTTTGAATTTGATTAGTTGTATTAGCTGTATTAGTTTAATATTTGGCCACTTGGAGGACAGCAAAATACTGTAGGTTTTGTTTTGGTGGGAAGTAGTGATTATATTAGCTTGATAGAAGCTTTGCTGTGTTTTCTTTCTTTTTGCTAAACACAGAAAGAAAACAGTCTACAAGACTCCATAAATCTGGAGGACAAATCAGTTGGATTATTTCTGTTATTCTCTTTAAACCTCTTTAAATATGTCAAAAGCAAATGTTGAAGATTGTGTGTGAAGCTGAGTAATGTGGGTGATGATGCAGCTGAATGACTGGCATTGGTTGCATTTGTAGTGTAGCCTTTTAAACTGTGGATACACATTTGCATAAGTACTAAATATTTTCTACTGGATAGTGGAAGTATTAAAATCTGTCACGTTCTGTATGGAGGTATTGTGCAAAACTAAAGCTAACAGGGTCGTCTGGGTCTTTGGGGCTTGCTATAAGTAGAGGCATAGGTTAAGCCTGTGCAGGGCTTAAAGAAACCTATTTCTCTTATCTTCCCTGGTCATGAACCATGAGCAATAACATTATCAAGGGTCTGTTGTTACAGGGTTGGGGTAGAGAGGAGCAGAATTACAGGCAGTGAGGAGATTTTAAACACTACACGTCTCGGGGATGTGTCCAATCATGCCTCTAATCTGCCCATTGTGTTGGACCTTATCAGTCATCAGCACTTTGAATAGAACAAAGAATAGTATCAGCAGATCCATAAATCATAACTTCAAACACTGTGGTAGGTCACTGTTGTGTGTTTGGTAGTTGGTTTGGTGTGTGTGTCTGGGTGTGTGTGTGTGGTATGGTCCTTACTGGTTCCAGCTTTAGCTGTTTCTGCTGGTTTCTACTGGTTCTTGCTCAATGCTCTCACAAAAATAGTATCATTATTAATAATACATAACAGAAAGTGTATCAACAGGCCTTGTCATAAAATAATATCAGTTTGTATGTTCTTGATCAAATAGTTATTTATTAATTATTTTCAATGAGGATTTGCTATCTCTGTGAGGGGTTAGTGTCCTCTTCACTGACTCCCTGACTGTGGGTCTTTGTATAACCTGTTTTTTGTGTTTTGTGCAACAGAAATCTGTCACCTGTGTATTTTCCAAAGTAAATTATAAAGTGAATTTTAAATTAATAAATTGGTGCATATTGGGTCAGACTCTAGTAAATTGAGTAAATGTGCCTTAAGAGCTTAGTATTTCATTTATCTGTATAAATTATTGTAAATCACACATGCCATATAAGACCATGCTAGTATGTGGACACTTCCGACTTGTTTCCCAGTAATATAATTTAAATTAATAAAGACATTGTGTATAATAGCACAATGTGTATTAACTATTTCAAGATGCAAAGATTTATGTTGTATTGTCGCACGAAAGTTTTGGTTCAGCTATTTGCATCTCTCCCCAGGTTAAAGCCAGAGAAATATAAATATTAAGATGCATTACATGTTCATACACAGAAATGACAAATTGCATAGCAGTTCTAGTGCTTTCATTCCTGTTTCATTCCAATCATACATCACTTTTGGGTTAGAGTTTCACATGGCTGTCAGTTAATTTACAGCTTTTTCCTCATCTGAAGCCTTTCTCTTCCCTGTCTGCACACGCCTATGCAGTATTTATTTATAAATCAATCTATTATGTTGATAGAGCATTCAAACATGACTCATTCTTTTTGCCTTGTGAGTACCTTCATGGTCAAACTAAAGTTACAGGAACATGGACTGCTCATTAGATGATTTTTTCAACCCCCCCTTTATGATAAATTAAAAAAAAAGAAGTCTCTGCTTCCAACTAAAACTTATTCTATTGTAATGTATTATTTGTCGGCTATATATTCAATGTTACATATTACATATAATGTATACTGACAGCTTATATTTGAATTCATCACTAATATCCACATGTCCCCTATAACAGTCACAGAAATATATATTGTTGCTCCATGTCTACTGAATGTTGACAATGGGCAATGTCCATCTACCTCATGTGATATGACACCTTAAGTTGTTAATATGAGTATATTGTTCTACAGTGGTTTGTGTTATGTGTCATGTGATGTTATGTGGTCAAATTGTGACCTTAGAAGTAACAGAAATGTTAATTTGCCCCAACTCTCGAATGACACAAAAGTTTAGATTTTTTTTTTTTGTCAGGCTACTGAACAAAGCAATGGTTTACTAAATCGAAATGGAAACCCTGTTTTTCACATTCAGGTTGTGGCACCTGCAGTATTATGTTCCAGGGAGCCAGTTCTAGCCGAGAGGCTGCTGGAAAATCCATTGTCACATTAACTGTAATGATATTGCGTAAGATAAAAAACAAACTTCATGTACCTAACTTAAATCAGTGGTTTGGTGTAAGCAGGGTATATGTTTCTGTCAGCAAATACACAACTTTCAAAATCCTAATCATGACAGGGGTAAATTAATAGGTAACAGATAAGAATTTAAAGACAAACACATCATGATTTGAAATGAAAAAGTATAACAAAGCAACACGTTATCCCCAGTATCCTCATTTCATTTTCATTTTTATAATCCTGTCTCAATAGGGGCTGAGAGACGAGGTCCAGAACTGACCAGCAAACCATAGTCTCTGAATACAAGAAACAGACTGGGAGAGATAAATAAGTTATAAGTGGGGAAAAAAGTCAAATTATTTCCAGAAGAATCGTAAAGGTTTCCGAGATAACAATAAATTCACACAAGCAAATTGAAATGCTTTTCCTTTTGTCCTTCCTTGTCACAGCATGCATGAACGTGCGTAATGAAGTGAGCAAGAGTGCGTGCGTGTTTGTGCGCTGGTATTATCTGTCCAACTTCTTGACTGACGTGCGAATGTCCAGTGAGAAATCACATTTCTGTGTTGCTGAGAACAGACAAGGTGATAAAATCGCTATTCCTGTCAGGTATGCACCAGTGAATTGTTCATCAGTTCACCACCTATTTTCCTATGAGGTTTCTTTTTTTCCCATTTTCCTTCTTTACTCAAAGCTGGGTTTGAAAAGAGAAGCTTTGGTGTAAGCAGAGAGGCCACAGGGGAGCAAATCCCAACGGACACTCGGAAAAAGAACAGCTTCAAAAGGGCCTCCAATACCACAGTGAATTGTATAAGGGAGAAAAATGCAATGATTAAAAGTGAAATGTTTGTTTGAAGATAATGTTATTTTGGAAAACCTCTCTTAAGAGGATTTCTAACTTGAAAAAGAGACAAGAGGAAGAAATAGAGGGAATGTGGGAGAGAGACTTGGAACTATTTCCCACAGTTATGTATACGTGTTCAAAATTGGTAACATAGGCATGCGAGCAGTGTTGCTAGTCATCCAGATGTTTGCCACAATGTCCAGCTCAGAGCTTGATGCTCAGCACACTTAAAGTGGATACATGATTGATTTCAAATTATTCTTGATTTCTGATATTATGTTTGATGGGAAAAATGAGTTAAAGAGAGCAGCCACATGAGAGCAAAGCATCTGAGTCTGAATGGATACAACACATCTATTTAAACCGGCGCTACCATAGCAGGTGTACATTAGTATTCAGCAGAGGACCTACGATGAGGCTCACTGCATGGGTCAAGTCAGCACCACGTTTGGGCTGGGCGGTCTCCATTTCAAGTCAAAGAGATATGTAAAATTGCTGGGATGAGACAGGGTGCATAAACAGGCTTGAGGAGGGGTGGATCATCGCAGACACTGTTTTTCATCTGAAGAGTCCTGACTTGGAATAAATGGGATAAACAAGACATTTGATGCATTGATATTCTTATTTACAAACTCTTCAAACTAAACTTGACTTGACAAAACTCTGCAATGTTGCAAGTCATTTTCCACAATGTGTTGTAAACAATGATATATACAACAACCTGAACTCAGCGGGGTTTTGTCCTTGGCCCACTTGTCTTTAGTTCAATGAATTTAAATAAAGAATCTAAATTACTAGTGTTGTGGTACTCGAGACCCGTCTTCAAAATTTTTACTCTGTCTCAGTTGAGCTGGACTCGAGATTTTTTCTCAGAAATATAAAGCCACATGATTACTATGAGTACTGGTACTGAATACAGTAATAGTCTTGATAATGGTCTCGCATTGGTTTGGTCTCAATCTTGGACACCTACAACTCATCACTTATGTCAAACAGCAGCACATTACACAGCAGCAACAGTGTCAGTCCTCTGTGATTTTACATGGCCAGTATCAAGTTGTAGGTTAGAGGCGTTAGGGCTCAGAGCTCAACACACAATCTGTTAGGTGCATAAATTGAAAAAGGAAAATAGACTGGAGGTGTAAAACATAAGCTTCAGGCTGGGCTTACACACACACACACACACACACACAAAAGACGAGGTGTAACACAACCTGTGTAGACTGCTGAATAAAAGCAACGTGTTGGGTGACTGAAAAATACAGACACCCAGAAACACTGAACACATGAAGTAAATATCATATATTGTAAAAAAAATTGAGAAACATTAAGAAAGGGTAAGCAAGTTTGCCAAAGCAATGCATCACTCACTGTACATTTAATTAAATTAGGTGACATACTATCAATATGATCAACGTAACTATGTATTACTATAGGCTTACTGACTCAATATCTTCAGGTTGAGTTTTATGGTAAATGTGTAATTTTATATGTGATCTCAGGTGGACTTTGTGTTATTTTGGGGCAGGGCTCCAGACTAACTTGTTTTACTAGGAGCACAGTGGCCCCTAACTTAAAATTTTAGGAGTGCAAGCAGAAAATTTAGGGGCGCACACCTTAAATCGACTTGCAAAGCAAATACTCACATTTCCTTTTCGTTCATGATCCTCACACACATCGGCCGGCCACCTGTAATGACAGATTCCAGATTCTTTGAGTCGTTCCTTCCACGTTCCAAAAAAAAAGAGAGGAAAATTTACTGGTTGCACATGCACAAGTAGATGAAAAATTTACTTGCACAATGTCAAATTTAAAGGGGGCAAAATGCCCCCACTTAGGGGCAGTCTGGAGCCCTGTCAGGGGCATTTTTCATTGTGTTTTGTGTATTTGTATTGTCTCATCTAGGGTCAGGCAGTCCAAACTAGCTTAGACTGTAAGTGCAGTGGTTTGTGCTCTGTGGTATTAACCTGGAAATAATGAAAAATAAAAGTGTACAACATGCTGGTGAAGACACGTCTATCCACTTGAGATGCCTTGAAGGACCATTACTAATGTGATGATAGACAGTAAAAGCATGATGCTCAGTCCCTTGACATGACACAAGACACGGAGAAATGTTGTGTATGCCAGGTTGTCCTCTCTTCTCAGAGTGGTCCACTCTCCATCCCTTTGAATTTCAAATGCATGACTTTGCATAAGCGACACCTAATTGAATATTAATGGCTTCTGATGGTATTTGATTATCTGTTTTTCATTTGGAAAGATTATACAAATGAGCCTCATTTGCATGTCAGCATCCAGGAAATGAAATGGAGTGTGTCTGCCAGATTATTATTTCTCCTTCTAACGCCACCGAGCACAACTTCTTTTAATCTCATGAATTCAGGATTAGTTTCACATTTTCGTGTGATGCTCCAGTTTGGCAAGGAGGTCATTTATGCTGGGGGAGAGCTTTTGTTTGCTCCAGTAGGTGAAGACAATAGGCATAATAAAGTTTCAGAGAGCTTGTTATTTCTCCTTAAAGCTTGACTGAGCTTTGGTATTTGTCAGATGGCATTGGTTCTCAGGCAGGGCAGGTATGCAGGCAGATGGTAACAGCGGAGGGATGATGAAGAGTTTAGTCCCATTCAGTCAGTATGAAGTAAATGGAAGAAATGAAAAGCCCATAATAGGAGTGAAGTGGAGAATTACTGTCCTGTCTGGCTCCCAGGCAACAGCTTTATCTTCACAGCAATTTACAGTAATCCGCGGTAGCTATGAGGGCCTGCCTTAGGCCGCCGTGAGCTGCTGTAAAATGACATGTGAATTTTAAACACTGAGTGAATTTTAAACACCGGCTGATACAATATCGATGTTTATTCTCTCACAGGCCCAAGGTGTACCTGCCTGTCAATGTTACTGTCCAGACCTCATATCGGCAGATCAATCCTAAGTGAGACTCTGCTGAAGTAACTCTTGATTTTGATTGAATTCTGAGCATAGAGTCTTCCTTTCGACTCCTATCCCAATCAATTATGCCTGGGCGTGCCATTGATCTGATAAAACATGAGCGGCAGTGGCAGAGCAGGGTTTTGCCAAGTTGATACCGAATCAAAAGTGAGCGAAGAATATCCATAAGTATTGAATGACTGCTCAAGCAAGTCAGTTAATAATGCTCAGATGGCACACTCCATGAGTGGAGATATGACGGGTCAGGGGACTCCACCTTTAGTCTGCCTCCTTCTATTTGCATTATTACTTGAAATCTTTTCTAATGGGTTGTCACAGCTGTGAGTTTACAAGGTCAAACATGCAGCATTCCTTAGGAAAGCACAGAGGATGCAGAAAAGTGCAAAAGTAGTAGTAGTATTCACAT
>OMNW01011636.1:2962-13291 GCA_900303245.1 Selene dorsalis | reverse complement strand
TTACTCACTTTGTCTGTCTGCTATTTTCATCCATGACAGTGTAGCACAATAACCCCGGCTAACGTGCGCACGCACACACACACACACACACACATTCTCCCATCTTTAAAACAAACACATTTACAAGGCACGCTCTCAGACACAGCCTATCTCCCGCGTGCAAGTGTCTGCACGTGTGTCTTTAAGGTCTCCATGGCTACCGTTTCCAGGGTGATTTACTGTAGCACCTGGTCCCTCTCAGGGTGGTACACTCGTCTGCTCGCCACAATCACTCCCCGGCCACCAATGATCTCATCCCTGAGCTCAGCTCGCGCTCCCTCCTCCTCCTCCTCTTCCTCCTGATGGCTTGTTGTCATGAACATGATTTACTCCTGTCTTCTGTCCTCTCACTGCTCGTCATATTCTGCTGTCTGCAGCCATTTATCCTGCTCACTAATGGTGTTCACTGGAGAGAAGTTGTGTGCAACTAAGACTGAAGAATAGTTTTCAAAGTGCAGCACAGGATCTGTCAGCCACCAGTGAAAAGTTGTGCTGAAACAGACATTGAATTAATTAGTTTGTTGTTGGTTAGTTGGTAACTTCTAAAACCTTCATCACTTTATTGCTAAATTAATTTTCCTTTTGACAAATCAGGAAATATCAGAAAAATATAAAGTCACCTTGGGCTTTGTGGAATTGTATGCTCTGATAGTAAACTTTGAATACACCAAAACAGTAACATGAGATGTAACATATCATACATGTCAGACATGAGAAGACAGCACAGACCCTCCTGCACTGCTGTGTCTACTCTGCTGAAACAGTTGTGTCATTGTTGCTTCCTTTCACCTTGGCAGTGTCCTCTCATACACATGATGACATGTGACACATGACACTGATATGTGTTAAAGTTGTAAAACGTACGTGTCAGCCAGTTTGTGCTGCCCTTTTATTTATAAGTTATATTTAAAATAGTCGAAAAAATAACAGGTAGTGAATTTTCCCCTCCTCTTCATGGATGCCCAACAACATGTCGTCACATTTAAATCCTCATACTTAATGAATTAAAACAGCAGACAGTTAGTCCATCCATCCACTACTGTTGTTGCGATCTGGGGTCAGTTCCACCGTTGACGCTGCAGTAGTGGCCTTAAAAGGCTGACTGCAAAGCTGCATTAGATATCGTTTGAGTGCACTTTATAGGACAAAACTAAGAGTCTGTCACCTGCTAGTGGCAATGTGAAGCTGCACTCATGGCCTTCGTCAGCCTGCTAATGTGCTAACAGTAACAATCCTAAAATGCTGATATTGGTAAAGTAGAATTAAAAAAAAAGGAAAGTGTATATATTGTACGAACACATGTATTTCATCATAATAGTAGAAATTGAAATTATGAGGTGAAAAGTTCATCCTGAGGGGAACATGAGTGGGTGTGTTATATTATGTGACAATTCAACATGTTTTACTCAAAATTACAACACTACACTGCATGTCAGTAGAGGAAAAGACTGGCACTCACCAGAGTATACCAGCCTAATCCTTTGGAGGCTGCATGTGTCTGTGCAAAATGACATGGCAATCCATCCAGCAGTTGTTGAGATATTTCGGCCATTAAAGTATTAACAGTAGTCTGACAGACCCACACTGCATACGACAACCACATACGGTGCATGAGTCTTTGTGATGACCTGTAGATTTCTGGGAGCTTTTTTCCACACTCTGTCACCCTGCTCAGCTTGGTGGTGGAGCTGTGGTAAAGTCAGGGTGGAGAAAGTAACACAACTGAATTTGCTGTGTAAGAAACCAATGAGTCGAGGCAGTCAGAAGGTAGAGACGTGTTCTGTGTGCTACCTGCGGTCACGTGAACATGCACAAAGTAGCGTTAGCTGTAAATGCTAAGACCCTGTGTGACTATACAAGTCTTATCCTTAAGAATAGAAAGAAATAAACAAATCAAAGTTTTTGTGGGGTAAACTGTAATTTAAATAATTCCACACTGCATGACGGCAAACAAGCATGAACTGACATCCCAGGCTCTGCGCTGTCTGTGGGTGGTATCCTGTGTATGCAGAGAAATCCCTTGGTTAAGCACGGTGCCTCCACACAGCATTCATGCTGCAGGGATTCATTTACTTGAATTGATCCACTCCTGTGTGCCTACATGCATTTCACAGCAGCGCTGCATGGCATCCTGTTGGTTCAGTTATGGTTAAACGGTGATCCAGAGAAACCCTCTTAACCCCCTCCATTGTTTTTGAGTCTGCAAGGTGAATTTTGCAGTTAAGGGATTGTGTGTAGTTCACTTTGACGTTACCCCTTAAATTATATGTGAACGTGAACGTGTGTGTGTGTGTGTGTGTAGATGGAGAAGATTCAGAAATAGGCCAGTTAGGGTTTAGAGCAGAGAGATGTTAGAGATTAAACAGTCCTCTGTGGGGAGCAAGACTCCTCTCCAGCAGTTTAAATATAACTCTCTTCAGGGAGAAACTGTGTAAGTGTGTGTGTGGGGGTTTGTTTTAGTATATTCATGGGGTCTGGGAGCCCACTATACTTGTGGGGTCTGACAGATTTGTGGGATATGTGAATTGCTGTTTGAGACTTGGTTTTAGCATGAGGGTTGTAAAAGTTGAGGGTCCCCACAAAGTTAGATCTACAGGTGTGTGTGTGTGTGTGTGTGTAGGTGTGTAGGTGTGTGTGTGTGTGGTGTGTGTGCGTGTGTGTGTGTGTGTGATTGTGAGAAGTGAAGGCAAGGTAGGTGGGTCCTCCCACAAATGAAAACCTGGTGGCTATGAATCAAATCACCAGTTTCATACATCCACCTTTCCTTTTATGTGTGAGTGTGTGCGGTGTGTATGCATATGTGTGTTCAAGTGATGTCTTCTTTACCTTGGGTGCTGTGGGGATAGTTTAATACTGGGAGGCCTGGCTCCACCATCTGCTCAGGGTTAGTGTGTATGTGTGTTTTTGCATGTGTGTAAGTGTGTGTGTGTTGATATGGATCAGTCAGCAGGTGCTGCATAATACTTATGTTTTAACCATGTGCTCAAATACACAGTTTGCTTGTTGTTGTTGTTGTTTTTTTTTGTTGTTATTGTTTTGTTTATCAGTACAAATGCTTTATTTCAGGATTTCCACGTTCATCATGTTAAGCAGTGAGAAATGAAACATTATGTTCAAATATCAGCAGTTTGTCTTTTTCTCCTGTACGATGAGAACAACTTCAGATTCCTGATCATGGGAAGACTGACTTAGAGATTCAAGATGTACATAAACCCCCTGCAGTCTCCTATGCAGCTTACTGTCTGTGGTGATCTGCTGCTCATCTGTGCAAACTCTTAAAAGATCAGTTGTGATTACTTAACTGGAGTCATTGTCCTACGATTATGTACCTTCTTTGGGCTGAGTGTTGTGATTTACAAAAGGTTTTCAGAAACCTGGCAGTTTACACTGCTGCAGAAGAGACAGTGTATCGTTTCCAGCCATGGCTTTTATTGTAGCTGGAAATTTGTTCCACCTGCAAATATTAAAGAATGATTTAAGGAGGTGAGTTTCACTGCCAGGTGTGGGCACTACTTTTCCTAACAATAAGCTCTGCCATAACACCAAAAACCCAGACGCTGTGCAACATGGCAAGAGGCAGTTTGTTTCTTTTGATTGGGTCAGTTTTAATGTATCTGGTTGGTCCTCTCTTTCCTCCGTCCAACACTCTCATTTTGTCCAGCTGACTGTTAATAACTGACTTGACCAGCTGACTTTGCAAAAAGCTGATTGGCTGTTGAAACAGATTACGTGCCTTCTGTTGTGAAACCAGCCACTGGCAACTTGACAAGCTTGAGTCGCAGGCGAGCTGAGACGGGCCAGTTTACAACACTGCAAATCCTCCCTGTAACCGTCTAAAATGGTTTCATCCTGTTGTGTGTCTTTGGCCCAGAGCAGTGCCCTGGTCCTCTGAGGTCATCAAAGAGTCGACCAGTTAGCTCTACCACTTCCTCAAATGTATCCTTAGTTACTGACTAACATTCAGTCCAGCAGCATAATATTCTTTTAAACTAGTAGAGCTTTCACAGAATTTAAATATCTCCACAAACTGAATGTTTTTGTTTATTGGACTGCTGGGGTCAGACAAAACAGAACATTTCAAAATGCCATCTTGTCAATGCCTCTGTCAAAATATAATCAGCATTTTTTTTTTCAGTTTTTTTTTGCCATTTCTGGACATTTTATAGATAAAATTCAGAACCTTGTCTCTAGACTGTTGTGCTATTAGATGAAAACTGCCAAAGGGACATAATTATGAAACAAGAATGAATGTAGCAAATAATATCAGGCAAGATAAAATATCTTCACTGCTGTGCAGTTACTTTACTTCCTATATGCACATATTCTTGCTCTCTGTATCTGTTCATTCAGGCTGAAAGCAACTAACCTCTTGTTCTTCTTGAGCCTTTTAGTTGTATTAATATCTATATCTTTTTCACTGTGTTTTCATTTGCATATTTCTCAACTTCTGAGACATCACAGGGGTCAGAGTGCAAGGTCCACCGGTGTGAGGCTCAAGGACATTCAGACATTGATTAGCTCTGACTGTGAAAGAGATCCAACCTGCGACCTTCAAGCTGGCCACTCCAGAGAGCAGAGACACAGCTTTTACACATTCCATGCATCTGCACTAGAAACAAGTGCTGCAGCCTCCTCCTCTGCCATGCTGCAGAAATCAAAACTAATGCAGGCAGATGCACTTCCTGCTCACTTTCTCAGTTTCATTGCATCCTCTCTTCCACCATTCCTGCTCTCTTCCTCTTCACGCAGCCTCCCTCCCTTCTCTTACACAAGTGGGTGACACATGTGAGCCACTATGGGGGAACACACAGACACCCAGCGCTTTGCTGCCGGGCGCCACTGCTCATATAGACTCTGTGTCTAGTGTGTGTGTATGTGTGTGTATAAGTGAAAGTGCACAAATATGTGCGTGTGTTTACACATGATGTGCAGTTGTGTTTCTCTTATTGTCGTCATGCAGGAGCAGTAAGGCATCACACAGTGCTGTAGTAGTTTGTGTACAGATTTTGAATGTGGGTGCATGTATGTAGTGTTTGTGTGTATGTGTGCGTGTGTGTGTGTGTGCGTGTGTGCGTGTGTGTGTGTACAAATCCGTTTTGCTCCATGAGACACAGGAATGAAATTTGCAGTCTCTCTCTCTCTCTCTCTCTCTCCCACTCCCACTTACACACATGCACACACACATTTCCGTTCACTTCACGTGTAATGTAATCACCTGGGCTCTCCATGCCTCCTAACCCAATAAAGCTGACAGCATCTACTGCACACACACACACACACTCACGCACACACAAACAAACACACACATCCTCCAGAACAACCTGTGATACATTTACCTCTCTTTTCATTTCATCCTCTGTTCCTTTTCCTCAGCCGTGTCTCTCCTGCTTCAAACTGACTTCGTGGCAGCCAACACTAGCTGTTGCAGTTTGAAACTCCAGCTTGTGGAGTTGCCAGCAGTTAGCAGCTAACCATCGAGTCTTGTTAGCCGCTGACCCACTTCTCTTGAACAGCCCAGAGTTGGGGGACTGGCTCGAGTCAGTCCAAAGTGGCAGAACGAAGCATCAGGGGAGGGAGGGACAGAGATACAGAGGCAGAGAGAGTTAGATTGACAGGGCTGAAAGAGAAAGCAGACAGACTGACTGTGGATCCTCTTTGTTTCATTATTCAACAACATTCATGAAGTGGGATAGGGAGGACAGAGAGAATTGAAGATGGACTGATAAACAGAGAAAGAAGAGGTTGAAGAAAGTAGTAACACTGGAGGACAACTGTCAGAGTGTGTGTGTGTGTGTGTGTGTGTGTGTCTGTATACAGTAAGTCGGACTTGGTTCAGGTCTGCCCGGTGTTGCAGAAGGGTGACCAGGCGCAGCGGCCATAACTGCTCCTCCGAGCACCATCTGCTCCTCGCCGCAGCAACTGTTGCCAGGGTACCTGCTCTCTTCTCCTCTGTCCCACCTTTCACTCCTCCTCTTTTGGCTTGTCACCTCTTTGCTTCCTCTTGTTTTCCCTCCCAAAAGAAGAGCTGCTCTGCTTTTCTCCTCTTCTTTCCTTCATGCTGCTCTCATGGCTTCCTAATTTCTCCACACGTGCTCTTTTCTTTTCCTTCCATTAATTTAATTTGCTTTATCATTCTAAAGATGATACCTGCCTTCTATTCAATAAGCTTTATTGGCGTGACATTCAATTCATTGTATATTAGCAACGCTTCAGCGAAGTACTAATAACACTGAAATAATACTGATACTGCTGCTAATTCACTTGCTCCTTTTTCATCTCTTTCCTATGTGCTTTCCTCTTTGCATGTCTTTAACAACTGGTATACACACTACACTTTTCTGTCATTTCTCTAGATAACTAAGACTCTGCTATCACTGCTGCTTCTTCCCTGCAACACACACACACACCACCTTCACCAAAATCTTTAATTCTCTGAGACTTTTCTTCTCCTCTTTCCTGTGTAATCCATCTCCCTTCCATTCCCTCGTTCCCTGGCAATTGTGTAGACATGACTCAGGGCTCCTTGTCTACAGAGGGAGAGAGAGAACCAGAGGAAGAGTGGAGAAAGGAGTTTGATGGTGGGGTGTTTAGAGAGAAAGGAAGAAAAGAGGTAGAGTGAGTGGGGGAGAGTGAGAGATCGTAGATCAGAACCGTCATGATTGAGCCATCTGCTGAGAGGAGGCCAGTGAGACACACACACACACGCAAACCCGAGCATGTGAATGTTTAAAGATCACCACTGCCACCCGTTGGTCATTTCCCAACACTACACTTCTCTTTCCCTTCTCCACTCCACTCCTCTCCTCTCCTGCATTGTCTGACTGCTCTGTTGCCATCCAGCAGGAGCATGCCAACCGGAGATGAGACACGTAGCTCTGAGCATCGATCAGTCTGGTCTGGCTGTCTGCTGAACCAGTCTTAAGCAGCCGATTCTGTTTGCTCCACAGGGTCTTCTTGTGCTCTAATATATGAGGTTTATCTCCACCTAACTCCCCTGTAAGAAAAGCGGAGCCTCAATACGGATTATGAAGCTTTGGCTCTTTCAAAACATATTGAGTACAGTGGTGTGTTACAGATTCTGGCCAACGCTGCGTTTCACCACTGTAATCCTGCTTTTGCTGTTTCATTCTTTCCCTGCAGTTAAATGTGATTTGTTGTACACTGTCTGTTCCTCTGTCTGGCTGTGGGTGGCTGCGTGTGGTCGTATTTTTAAATGTGCAAACACTCTTTACTGGCCTGAATCCTTCATTCTTCTCCTCTCAGGCCTCTCCCCTCTGTCATTGCCGGTAGCACTAAACCACGTCCAATCTCGTTCAGCTGTCTAACCTTTAATAGATTCATAAATGCCCCTCTCCCATTGGCCAGAGCAGGCCATTTCATCCTATTAGAGATTAGCATACGGCTGAGTGGAGGAGGAAGTGCTCTTTATATGCTAATGAGGAGATAACGTATGCAGCGACAACCCACCGCTGCCCTATTGGGAGGACTCGGGGTGGCCTGAATCTTGAGGCAGTCCTGTGTTGATCATCCACAGACACCTGGAGTCTTTGTGAGTGTTTATACAACATAATGCTTGACTGCCTGAATCAGACAGTTTGAAGTTGACACTGTGGATGCCCACAATGCTGGGAGCAGCCTGAATATGCATTCCTCCTGTACCTGATGTAATTGTGTTACATTCACTTGTGATTCAGAGCTGTAACAATGACAGTGAAGGGGAGGGTTGCGTAACTTGAAAGGGTTTTGTTAGATATGTAAAGGATCATTTGGCCCATTTTACTCAGTTTTATGAGTTTAAAATTGATAAGTCCAAACACTGGAAGCCTTGCTCTGTCTATAGCATCCCAAAAGCTCATTATATAAGCTGAATTGCAAAAAACTATTTTTCATTTTAAAATATTGGGTCATGTGTTAATTGAGAAGGCTTAGAAATTCTGATAAGCATTGTTTCTTTCTATTGTATAGATCCAAGATAGCTGAGTTAGAAGCTAATGGGGTGCTGGCTCTGGCCTTGTATGTGATATTCACCGTTGCAGGTCAACCCCAAAATGTTCAGACTGTTCCTATAACATGTCTGATGGATTGATAGGTGACTGACAAACTGCTGCCTCTCCCCTGTCTGTGCAGGAACAAGGTGTGGTGGGAATGTCACGACCGCCGGGCGCCATTCCTCCTCCTCACCCTGGTGGAGGTGTGGCCTCAGGAGTGGGCCCCAACCAGGGATCAGGACCACCTCCAGGCTACGTGGGCAATCAGCAGCAGGCGGCCATGATGAAGCAGATGATGGCGATGGAGCAGGAGAAGAGGGTGCAAATGCACATGATGGAGCAGCAGAAACAGCAGCTCTTCAGAGAGCAGAGGCAGCAGCAACAACAACAACTGCTGGCTGAACAGGTAAAGTCTCTCTCTGTCAGTCAGTGTGCTCACACCATGAGGTTAGTGTGTCTGTGTGGGGA
This sequence comes from Selene dorsalis, assembly GCA_900303245.1. Taxonomy (NCBI): domain Eukaryota; kingdom Metazoa; phylum Chordata; class Actinopteri; order Carangiformes; family Carangidae; genus Selene; species Selene dorsalis. The sequence continues at coordinate 4,796 of OMNW01011636.1, read as the reverse complement.
TTAAAAAACAAGCAGGAAGGCCTGTGTGATTCATCTGTCATGCATTAAATTATGATTTGTGTGTGGGCATTGTTTGTATGTGTCTGCAGCTCTAACAAGAGCAGCTCATCCTCTCTCCTTCTTTACTGTTGTCTGGTTGCATGTATAATTACCCTCAACCAGCCCCCTCTTCACTACTTCCCTTTCATCTCTGCAGTGTGCGTATGTGTGAGTGTGTGCATGTGTATGTGTGTGTTTTGTTTTTTTTTTTTTGCCACATGCTGCCTGCTGTGATAATGTGCTGTTTTCTTTTTATTTCTCTCTCTGTGAGGGAATCAAGTATTAAAGAGTTCTGAACTCTGAAGTCACCACCCACTATGTTGGTTTTAATTGGATCTGGGAAAAAAAACACTCACACACAGACACAAAATATAGGTGTGTGAAAAAACACATCCTGATCTGGTTTAGTTTATATTATCATCAGGTATCATGCCTCTGTTTAAATGAGCAACACCCTCTGCCATCCAGCTGCACAGTGCTTCAGTTTTTGCCTTTTAAACTGCACAGACTCAAACTGATTACATATATATGATACATTTTTCATCATTTTATTAATAAAAACAGTTAATCATTTCAGTTTAATTGTGTGGGCTGCACGCCTGCACACATCTGTCTCACCTTTAATGTACCCAACAGTTGTTACCAAATATCAGTATCAAACCCTCTCCGCTTGACCAACCGTAATCAATACATGGTTACTACCACAGCTGTTGATTGTAGCTGATAATTACATTTTTGTTGTGTAATTAATGATTTTCATCATCTGATTGGTCTTTAGGAAACTGAAACTTTCTGGTCTTTGCATTTGTATCAAATACATGACTGTAAATATTATTACTATAATAAAAATAATAATATGTTGTTATGTTGAAGGTTTATTTAACATTGAATTCTTGCATTGGAGGCTTCTTTTTCCAAGTTTGCATATTACATTTTACCAGTAGAATCAATTTTGTTGTTGTTTGTTGAACTGTTTTTATAGAGAAATGTGACCTTGTGTGTACCCACCTGAATGCAACATATGTATATGTGCAGTATACACTCTTAACACCTTGCATGTGTGTGTCTGTAGCTCCAACAGCAGCAGCACCTCCCCAGACAAATGGGCCAGGGCCAGAGGAATCCATACCCCCAAGTCAGTCAATACCAAGGTGAGAGACACAAACACGTGCGTTCATTTCATCCGTCAATGATGATCACAATGTGTAGAAAACACACAAGAATGGCAGTACCCCAATAGATTTTGTAATAAAGAAGGCAAATCCTATTCTAAATTCTTCAGCATTTTATTGACGACCACGTTAGTAAATGGATTTTTGGTAAACCAGTTTCCAGTTCTCATCAGAGCATCCAGATGGTTAAAAAAAAAAAAAAGCTTATAATCACATATGCATACTTGGTCTGCAATAAGTATGGTATACATGGTAGAGTGCCAAGACATTTAGACATTTAACAGATTTTACAGTTCACTCTCTGCCATATTCACAGACAGATAGACGTATAAACACATAAGAACATGTATGCAAACAGCAGCGCTGACTGAACATCACCCTGAAACCAGACCTCGTCCTCTCTCTCTGTCAGATACATCAGTTGGCGCTCAGATGCTCTACAGCTTCTTCCTCTCTCTCTCTCTCCTCTCACTCTCTATCTCGCTCTCTCCGAAAAAAATAAATAGAATATTCCTGCTCTGCCTGTTACCACGGCAACTTGTCTGTCCTGGATCCCCCAGAGTTCCGGTGAAGTCAGAGAGATGGATGAGAGGAGGGAGGGAGGGGGGGTGCTGGCAACAAGA
>OMNW01011634.1:11305-44434 GCA_900303245.1 Selene dorsalis | reverse complement strand
TAAAGTCAAGTACAGCAGATGTCGTCATCCCTGTTCTGGTCCCTGTCCGGATCCCGGATCCCGGATCTGGTCCGGGTCCCGGTTCGGGTTCCTGTTCGGGTCCCGGTTCTGGTCCCGCTCCCGGTTCGGGTTCGGGTTCGGGTCCCGGTTCGGGTTCCGGTTCGGGTCCCGGTTTCGGTTCCGGTCCCGATCCCGGTTCCGGTTCTGGTCCCGGTCCCGATCCTGATCCCGGTTCGGGTTCCGGTCCCGGTTCGGGTTCCGGTTCGGGTCCCGGTTCTGGTCCCGGTCCCGATCCCGATCCCGGTTCGGGTTCTGGGTGTTTGGGTGTGTGTGCAAACATCATATATACAACAAACCATATGTGAGTTTGTATTAATACATATATGATGCCGATGTCTATGGGAGCTGAGGATGAACATGAGCAGATTATGGAGATTGTAAAGCAGAGAAGTACATGCTTACAAATAATGTAAAGAACCAGGGTTGCCATGAAAGTGAATCAGGGAGCTCAGTCTCAAATGTAAGCAACCAAACTCATCTTGCGATGCAATTCTAGGGTGTTTATGCAGGCTTAATACTTGTTTTCTGACATTTATATACGGAGGTCATTTTTCTTTCCTTTCCTTTCTTCTCTGTCTAATCTGTTGTCATGGGCTGAAGATAATAATGGAGTTTAGCAAGAGCTCTTCCTGCTGAATGATCACATATATCTAAATCTGTCTAGGACCAGGATATTTGTATCTATTCTCAGGGACTGGGTCTTCGGGGACTTATGTAAGGAATCATCTATGTGGATGATTAAATTTCTAGTGAGATATATGCATCAATAATGTTTTTGGTGAATAGCCTTTAAGGGGAAAGTAAATCATATGTTAGGTGCATTAAAGGTTAAGGGATTTTTGCAACACTATATGACCTGTGTTTGTGTCCCCAGCTGAGTGTAGGATTTAACACAGTGGACTGAGGGTGATTAGTTGGAATGTAATCTACAGTTGTAACATCAAACGAGTATGAGCTGAGCACAGGGTATAAAATCTGTTGCGCTAAAATGTGTCAGAGAGGACCAAAAAAAAGAAAAAGAAAAAGGAAAAACAAATCAATGTGATGATAAATAAGAAGTCACTGGGAAGCAGTAATCTGTTCCACCCTATTAAAGTCGGGACTTGTAGGCTACTGTGCTTCCTCATCAACAGTAATAGGCCAAATCCACAGGGATTTCCTGCCAATCACAGGCTCGTGGTGGCGTCTTAATGACTTTTCCTCGGAAGCTGATAAAAGTGCTTTTCTTCTAAATTCAGCAATCTGTTGTGTTTTACTGCGACGAGCAGATCGAGCAACAGTGGCACGGATTCAAAGCAAGTCCAGATAGTGTATTACTATGCGCTTGGAAACCTCTTAACCTCGTTGTGCCATGTTTCTGTTGAACTGCATGGAACGTCCTGCTGTGTAATCCCTGACCTTTAAGACCCTGACCCTGTCTTTGGAAGCTCATTGTTCTTTTCAGACATGCAAAATCATTTTCAATACAAGACACGCAGCTGAACATGCATGTGTACTTTTACACTAAGGAAATTAAAAAAAGACAGAGTGAAGAGAATGTGCAGACCTGTCACCTGGTTTACTCAACCATAGACAATGCCAAATTAAAGATGTTCATTTCATCCTTAAGCACACACTAATAGGAGCAATCACTTGCCTGGGTGAGACTACAATTAAAATTCTAATTACAATCCTGGTCCTGCAAATGAACAATGTAGGATTCATTGTCCTCCTTCAGTTCTCTTCTGCAGGCTTGGCCTCCTTTTTGTGTCGACACATCTGCTCACCAAAAAAGTTGTTACATGACAAAGAGATGTCTGATTATCTTCACATCACAGTTGACCTCTTTTCTCAAATGTAACACATGAATCTGATCTATGGCTGCTTGAGCATTGTTAGTACTAGGATTAGGGTTATACAAGATATTGGAGACTGTGCAGTTTCTCTTTGTTGTAAGTTCTGCTGCAATCATATCAGTCACAGTGCATTATATACTATTGCAACAAAAGTAAAAGAAAAAAAGAAGTAAAATGTTTTTTATCGATGGTTTTGAAAGTTGGCACAACAATCTCACCATCAGCTCCATGATATGGTTTACCGGAGCTTGTATTGATTTCCTTCTGCAGGAAAAGTTTGTCCATGCAGTCGTCAAGAAATTGTAAATGATTGAATTTCTAGTTTTTGAGCTTTCAAAACGTCTGACATGAAAACAGCCCTTGGCAGAATAACCTCACCATAAGGTCAGTCATTTGAACAAGATGAGACTGAAAGATAAATAATAGCTCCCTACAAAACTCATCAAAAGTTGCGTTTCAGTCTTGTTGTTTTTTTAGGGAACACTGTGAACATGGTGAAACACCGTTTCATCAGCTTGTTGAATAGTTTGTACAGAGAGAGCCCGCACACACGCAACACCAGGAAAAGTGATTTTGTACAACATTGTATCCAGGAAAATGACAAAGACTGCAGTAGTTTGCATGGAGGCAAGTGTGGAGTATTCTCACTGGCTTTAGGTTTTACTGCAACACAAAGTCTCCCTGCGATTTGCAGCAGCAGTGCAGGTAGACAGGCCAGGAGATTTTGTCTTTTCTTTCACTTTCATCTTCGTCTCTGTCAAACCCAGTGAAATCCGATGATTCCCAGGTCCCTGATTGCCTTGGAAGAAGCAGGCAAGACACCAACCCGGTTACCATGGCTACCGATGCAAATTTTAATACCTTTGATGTGCAGTAAACAAAGGTGTATGTGAACCAGTTTGCTAGTTTGCATGTGTTTTATGAGTGTCTAGCTGACGGACAGACAGACAGATGGTGACTTGCAGACAACCGTGGCCTCTGGTCACGAGAGCAACAGCTGGTTTTCTCCATCGAGGCTTGTTGACGACCCGTCGCTCGTACTGTGGTTCAAATGTCACGCAGCTTAGGATGAGACAGTGTCTGAGCAGTCCTCCCCAACCAAACACGTCCTATAAAATAAATGATTCATGCATCTCTGAGGCAACACTCTCACTTTATCATCAATCATAAGGGAACAGTGTCATTTTTAAGCACGGGCCCAGATGATGCAACTTTATGATAGCGCCTATATTGTGTGGGTGAGTTTGTTCATCTCCTGCTGAATTAATTTACCCTGAGGTTGTTACTGCAGAGGAAAAAATTGGTCCCACCTTACTGAATAATGATGGCCTTGGAGACTTTGAAAATACGGCCAATGGGTTCTCTGATAGGATGTGGAGCTTTGTGGATTGCGCTGTCATGTGTGAAGTTTGGTGGCTGCTGTTTTTCTTCTGTTGTACTGAAATTGTTTGGCAAGTTTTATGTGAGAGATGCAACCTCAAAGAAAGAACGAAGGAAGAGATCATTATTGTGAGAAAAAAATAATACAAATAATGTGTTTTCACATTTACACAGGTTGTTTGGATAAGTATCAGTCTCACCACATCCACTTTTTGTATCAGTAGCTAGTAAACAATGTAATAAAGTATATTTACTTTATTATTATACTTACACCTTTAGGTTGTTGTATTCTATAGTTTATACTTTTATTGTAATTCAGAAGGAAATATTGTGTTTTTTACTCACACATTTATCTGATGACAGTGGTTACTCGTTACTTTGCAGGCAAATGATTTTTCATATGATCAGTTTATAACATCATTCATTTTTCAGATTACACAGCCCACCAATATACATTACTACATCCATAACATTATGTAATAATGATACACTGCAGAGACCATAATTTAGATTACTTGTTGCTAGCACTTCTGCATTCTCATAAATCAAAAGTTGAATTCAGAAGCACAGAAACACTGCATTGCCCAACTCAAAGCACTGAGGGGGTTTTCCTGATACAATCTGCCTTAGTCTGATATGAGTAGCTTGTGGTTGCAGTATAATTACACAGCAAGTATCAGAAATGTATGACTGTGTAATTGACTCTTAAGACTCATTTATACATGCAAAACTGCTTCACTGTGTTTTAGCATCATTCTGTCATTGTCTTGTAGTCATAGTGTGGCATATGCCTCTCATATGCAGGAGGGGCGTTCTGTTTAAAAGATACGGCAAAAACAGTTTCGTAGAAGGCTACAGATGCATACGACCACACAAGTGTAAGTGTGAAAGGCCAGGGTGCATATTAGACTTTATCACTTATTTAGACTCAGGCATCTGTCAGACTGAGATTGCCTTGGGCTGCCAGGAGCACCCTTACATCGTCCAGAGCCACTGATTCAAAGCAATTACAATCAGCTGCTGAGGCACGAATCTGCCACTGAAAATTCTGACAGGTTGTGTTGTTAAAAGGCAACACATCAAAGGAAAATATCCATCCCACCAACTCTTGGCTTCCATTTTCTGCAGCTCCAGCCAGCATTTTTTTTTTTTTAAGGCTGCGGGCACTCTGTGTCCTTCCAGAAAAATGAGAAAAGACAACAGTGAATGTGCCCTGGTCCCTGCTCTGCATAGAAATGCACACATAGGAATGTAATGTGTGACTGTTTTATGCTTACTGAGCTCTTTGGCACAGGTGTCCTGTGTGTGTGTGTGTGTGTGTCCTTCTGGACTCTTGCCCTATATGAGCTAATTAGATTAAAATAAAATGTTAATTCATAATATAATTCATGAATATGTCAGACAGGCTATGTGAGGATTATCATATCACTTATAACTCATGCATGCACATGCGCAATCATCTCTTCCCCCTTCTCGCGCCAACTGAGCCCAATCTTAAAACAGCGAGCAGCCGCAGACAGATCATCTGTTTATTTAAGGGGGAAGTCTCAGACTGATACAGACTTGAGCTCTGCGGTAACACAGTCTGTCCGCAGGAAAACTCTGCTCATCTGCTTTTGTTTTTGTTTGTTTTTTTCTCCACAAGTGGAATCCGATGATAAATCAGAAGTTCTTCATCAGCGCTTTCTTTGCCCCAGAAACCTCTCGCTCTCACATTGACCAATAGGATGAGGATGAAAAGGTGAAAGTTGGACTTTGGAAATCTGTGGTTCGAACAGTCGCTAATCCGGACCATTGATTTAAACGGGCAGGGGGATGTGAGGGATACACAGCTGCTCAAGTTTGAAAGCCAAAACCAGAAAACCTTCTTCTGAGAGGATGCATGTAGGTGAGTGGAATTATTCACACTTGCGTGTTTTTTTTAAGGGCGTCCGGTGAAACGGTGGCTTTTCCTCTCTGTGTCTGGGGGAGAGTGGGTGATGTAGGAGAGTCATGCTTTTCTAATCGAAATCATACAATGTGTGTGTTATTGTAAACTACCGATATACGCAGGCTTGATTTGATTCGTGCTTTTATGTATTTTTTTGTGTGTGTTTTTTTAAGGGATCCAACAAACTTTATGAGCAGTGAAGCCGATTCTAGTATAGACAGGAAAATGCCAAACCAATCTGTTCTGAAGGTTTCTCTGGTCTAACATTCGTGGTGCTGAAGTGACAGCTCCTGGTGCACCGTCTTTTCCGACTGTAATTATTTATATAGGCTTTATTTACTTATTTAGTTTTTACATGAGTGAAATAAAATGAAATATTTTTCCCCTTTGCACCACGGGTGCAGTGGTCAAGTGACAGGAGGAGGATTTAAGCTGCTGCTGCCTCAGTGTTTCCTCCAAACACACTCACTGAACACTGTAGAGGTGGTGTGAGAAAAAAAATCACTGGATAAAAACCTGGAGCTATTGACTTTGACACAGTGGGTAAATGTCATAACATTTGGCTCTGTCTGCCCTTGCTTCATTGTAAGATGTGGTCTGTTAGTGACAGTTGCCTACTGCAAGTTCTCATTTGGGGTTTCTCAAGATTAGTGGGGATAGAGGGTAATCCTTGGATCTTTTTAAATTTACTTTACCATAACACAGCAACACGGAATAACACATTAAGAGGCCCGCATGAGCACAAGTAAATCACCATCAACAAACTGAATGGTTGGCACATAGTGTTCAACACTGCTGCTCTGTGACTTGCAGTGTGTCACAGGACGTTTACAACAAAATGCCAACACGTCAACGTGGCACTTTGTTGAAAAGTCAAACTAAATTTCAGTGTGCCGTTACCCTCAGGCTAGATGACCTGGCCTATTTAGGTCATATTTTATGTAACGGGTACAAATGTGGTACAAAATGTGGTTTCATGAAACAGTGATGATATTTCATTTGCCATCGATCATTCTTGCAGTTAGCATGTATGGCATTCAGCAGATCAACAGCCCCAGATCTCATCCACTGTGATACATTGCAGACCTTTGGATGCAGAAATAGGAGTAAGTTAAGGAAGCAGAGGAAGCAGCATGCCCTTGCTCTCTTCCTGTCAGGCGTTTGAGCTCCACACCCCTGGCCTGTTGTGAAGATTCAGGGATTCAGAGGAGAGAACAAGCAAAGGCAGAAATCCTGCTAAGCCGTCTCTCCCTCATCCTTTTATTCCTGGACTGTGACCCTCTCACACACACTCACACTGTGCTTCTTTTTTACAGTCTGGATATTTCTCCTGGTCATTGAGGAGGGATTTGCCCTGGCACAAAAGACTAAAGGTAGGATTGATACTTTCATTAATGGTCAGACCCTTGTTCTAGTTTAACCACAGACTATAGTTACATTTTTTACACAAGCAGCTGCACACAGCGGTGTCTTACCGTGGTATCATTAAGTATATTTTTTTCAAAATTCTGATTTACTGTCAGAATGTCACGTCTCAGCTGGATGTCATTTCACATGCAGATGGCGGAGCAGGATCAGAAAGAGCTAAACCTTCTCAGCAATCACAGAACTCTCGTCACTGTGGGAACTGGGTACGAAACACAGATGGAGGCACCTTCAGCTCCCCCAACTACCCAAATATGTACCCTCCAAACAAAGAGTGCCTTTACGTACTGGAAGGTAATCAACACTATATACCCGAGTCTGATTACTTCATTTTGATGAGAGGTGCCTTATTAAAGGGAGGCTGATAGAGAGCAAACATCACTACCAACACTGTTTCATTTGCTTTGTGTGCAAGACGACTTAGAATTCAATCCGCTGGCATCTTTACATCGCTCATGTAAACTGTTTGCAAATTATGCTATTTTGTATTTCTTGGCTTCAAAGCCAATTTCTGACCAAGTTAATATGTGCAGTGTTGAAGTTTTCCCTCTATGGTTGTTAAAGCACTGGCAGGTAATAACTTTTTCTCAGTTGTCTTAGCTCATTATCTCACACTCCAGAAGGGATATCAAACTCTGCTGTCACTTGCGTGTCACTTTCCCTGTAATTGCGACAAGAGCCGACAAAACAAAACAAAACAAAAGTCTGATTTAATGCTGTAAGAAAAATCACCAACACTGTGGGACATTTGAAAGGAGCTGATTATTTTTTTTCACCAGTCTATGTTGTTATCTAGACCTGACATACCACCATGCTTCCCTCCCCCCAGCCCTGCCCCGCCAGAGAATAGAGCTGCTGTTTGACGACGCCTTCTACATCGAGGCATCGTTTGAGTGTCGTTTTGACCACATCGAGGTACGGGACGGTCCGTTCAGCTTTTCTCCCCTCATCAATCGCTTCTGCGGCTCGGCCAATCCCGGGCTCGTCCTCTCCAGTGGTCGCTTCATGTGGATTCGCTTCTTCAGTGATGAAGAGCTGGAGGGGATTGGCTTCCAGGTCCAGTACAACTTTACTGCAGGTGAAGCAAACGCAGTGGGATGGTTTATTGATCCCTGTATGGCGATGTTCTCCCTGCACCATTCTGATACTCACTGAATGTTCATGTGCTTCAATAATACTTCAATCAAATGCTTCTTACTGGCCAATCAAATCTCAGCATTTGGACCGATAATGGCTCTTAGTGTGATCTCTCTCTCTCTCTTTCTCTCTTTCTCTCTCTCTCTCTCTCTCTCTGTGATTTCCCCTCAAGACCCTGAATTTCATCTCCATGTGGGAGGACTTCTAAACCCTATCCCAGGTAGTACAACCACACACTTACTCAAATCATTTTTTTTACATTAAAGAGGAACTATGCAGGATTTTCACCTGAACTATGCCACATTCTTACCTTAATTAAACAGCTTCAGAATAATTGTGATGGTTAAATAAATGACTTGTAACTTGTTACGAGGGAGAATGGAGGCTCTCTACCATCCACTTTTGGCCGAAAACCAACCTTGCAAGATCAGTGTCTAACCTGTAATCTCTTGTTTATGACAGATAAGACAACACAAATATACACATCGTAAAGCATATATGATAAATAACGTTATCTACCGCTCTACTGATTGCTTTCCTGACAGCTTCGTTGAAAACAAATGCACAACGAATGCAAACGCGCAAAACTGCGAAAAAGCGACCGGACTTGCATAGTTCCCCTTTAACATATGATGCAAACTCATGACTATTTCCCCCCACCACCACCACCAACACCACCACCACCACTAATCTCCCTCTCCTTTCTGGTGTGTTTCCACTTTCTCTGCCTCTTTGATATTACCCTTACGTCTCTGTCTGTGGGGCAGATTGCCAGTTTGAGCTGTCTGGAGCTGATGGCCTGATCCGCTCCAGTCAGGTGGAGGAGGAGTACAAAGTGAGGCCAGACCAGGCAGTGGACTGCATCTGGACTATACGAGCCCCAACAAACAACAGGGTATGGCATCCTATGGTGTTTTGTTTAGATCTTAAATGACGAATTATACTCAAACAAAAAACATTCAGAGAGGTTACATCGGTATTAAGAAACAGACATTTTTCATCATTTTCTGTGAACATATAGACCAAACAATTAATCAATCAATAAAATTATTGGTAGATTTTTGGATTAATGGGTAATGAAAAATAATTAGTAATTTAATCATTAGTTGCAGATGTAACATTTTTGCCATTTAGCTGATTTCCTGCATTGTCAGTGATATGAACGGCACAAGACCATAATACAGGAAAGAAAGGCTGAGAAAGTATGAACCAAAGGGAGATTAAAAAATAATAATACCTTTGTTGAGGAGAGGGGATGTGATTCATTGGGAGCCAGATGACAACACAGTGGTTGAAAGAAGAGTCTCCTGCCTGCAGTGTATTATGCATCCATATCTCTCTATCTATTTTGATGGGTTCCTTTTCCACATCCTTAACATAATCATAAGAATGTGGATTTCAGATTCATACAACATAACTGCACTAATGTATTTTATGATCAAACATACAGTGCATCCAAGCTGTGGATGAAATGACTTCAAATGGGACTTGTCCTCATGTCATGACCTTATAACAAAGAAAAATACACATAACAGCATGAAATGTGACAAAATGTGTGATATATCTCCTCCACATTGATTACTCCAGATTTACCTACGATTCTTGGAGTACCAGATGGAAAACTCAAATGAATGTAAGAAGAACTTTGTGGCTGTTTACGATGGCAGTAATGCCATTGAGGATCTAAAGGTAATGTAATCCATGTCATGAAATGCTGTACTGTAAAATGATACAGTGTATTTTATTTGCTGCATGTAGTATTTTTTCATTCTTTCAGTTCTGAGTTTCTCTCTCCTGATACACAGCAGTGCATCTTTCCTTGTCATGGTTGCTCCACTTTTAATATCATATTTCAAAGAGAAAAATATAGCAACTGTTCTACAGACCTTGGCCTCAATGAGACTGCACATCCAAGACTATGACAGAAAATAATGTGTGGTTTCTTGCAGGCTAAGTTTTGTAGCACAGTAGCTAATGACATCATGCTGGACACTGGTGTGGGAGTAGTGAGGATGTGGGCTGATGAGACGAGCCGTCTCAGCCGTTTCCGCATGCTGTTTACATCTTTTGCTGACCGTGAGTTTCTCCTTCAGTTACTCTTAACCTCTGTCATTTTAATCTTGTTTTTTTTTTTTTTTGCCCATTTGTTTAGTTACTGCTGCTGTGAGACGGAAAGTACAGTGTGTGGTCTGGACTGCAAACAGATCTGTTATAGCACTCTTGTGTTGTCCACTCAATATTGTGGGTTTTAAGAGTAAGGAAGCATTAAACTATATAATGTATTAAAATAGTACAACATACTGGGTTTCTCCTCGTGAAAAGAGAACAGTGTATTTATAATTCAATACGTGCTTTATGAACAATTGTAACACAAAGAAGTGCAGGAAACAATGCATTTCCTCTTACTGTTAATCCCTATTTGCTTTGTCTGCTTTCATCACTGATACAACTTTGTTTATGTTTCAGCACCGTGTGCAGCCAGTGCATTCTTTTGCCATAGCAATATGTGCATCAACACTTCTCTGGTGTGCAACGGCATCCAAAACTGTGTCTTTCCCTGGGATGAGAGCAACTGCAAAGGTACTCCAGTTGTGCTAGAGCACTTTGTCATGTTATATAAGATGATGCATGTCATGTCTGGCTTTGGTGTCACATTGACTCTCCTTTGAGGTTTCTTTTTCTCAAATTTCCTTCTTCGATGTAATTTTTCACCCTGAGTCCTACAGAGCAGCGAATGTAGGTCAGTGTTGGGCACTACAGGAAATTCTCACAAAATTTCCTCCTGGCAGAGAAAGCAGAATCTCATCATCTTTGGCACCTCTCCAACTTAAAAACCTGCATGCCCTTTTGTCTGATAGAAGCTCTTTAGCACCTTAGTTGACTAAGATGGCTTTGACTCTTAGTGACACCTCTGATCTGATCCTGGCAACCAAAGATAGAGAGAGTCCCGACAAGGACAGCAATGAGTAAATGACTGATCTACTCTCAGTGCATCTGAATGGCCTTCATATTTATATCTCTCCTCATCCCTTTCTCCATCTGCACCACCCAGAGAAAAAGAACAAAGGTATTTTTCACCAGATCACAAAGACCCACGGGACCATAATCTGTGTCTCTACGGGAGTGGTGCTGCTGCTCCTCATTGTCTCCATTCTGGTGCAAGTTAAACAGCCACGAAAAAAGGTAATAGACATGTCACAGTCATGCCACAAAATATCGGTGATAATTAATTTATCAAGCATGTTTTAATCATATTTTAAAGGTCTTGGTACGCAAGAATAATCTGTTTCAGCGGGGCGACTTCCAGGAGGTGTTTGATCCTCCCCATTATGAGCTTTTTACTCTCAGAGACAAGGTTGGTTTAATCAGTTTGATCATTTTTATGTTAGCATGGTTATGTTCTTTTTGAAAAAAAAAGAAAAAAAAAAGAAAAGTGACAACGATCTTCGTTTTAGGAGATGTCTGGGGACCTTGGGGAATTATCAGAGGAACTTCAGTCTCTGCAAGCACTTAGGAGATCCTCATCAGGCTCGCGCTGCATCCATGAGCACCACTGTGGCTCTCAGCCCTCTGTCAACTCCATCAAAGCCAGTCAGGGAGCGCACGGCCTGGGGAGAGGATCCATGGAGCTTCCCCCTTTCAGAGGCGACTTCCAGAGCACCTTACCTCCCTTCAGGGACTTGAACAGCAGTCTGCGTAAGAAGAGCTGGCCTAGTATGAAACCAGGCCGAATGCAAAGCCATCACAGTATGGGGGATAGAGCACTGGGAAGACAGGATAGAGTGATGGAAGAGGATGAAGAGGAGGACGAGGATGCGAGGTACGATGTGTATGTGCGTAGAGCAGGAAGCCGAAGAGGGAACTATGAAATGGCCCAGCAAAGATCTTTGTCCATGGACTTCTGAAAAGAAAAGACAAGGTTGGCACCTTAAATACTACAGTAGCAACTTTTCAATCACTGCCACAGTTTGAAAGAGGTCACACATTAACAGGAAAGAGGAGGAAGAAACTGCCAAGACGCTGTGACTCACATCTCACAATTGACAATGCTGTGTATTGTTCTTGTGACTGATATGTTTTGTTCATTACATTTTAGTCAGGAAAATTGATTAAGAATAAGAAGAGGCATGATAACACTTCTGGCAAACAAAAGAAAATATCCTCCCAGTTTTTGATTCATCCATTATCACCAATTTACACCTGAGCAGTTGCACATGTATCTGAGAGGATGAGTCACACAGGTATGCTGGAATTTGTCCCTTGAAGTTGCTTGCCAAAGTGAAGTGTTTCATCACCCAATGCTTCACTGGCACACCAGTTCCATCAAACAGCAGTTTCACTATCTTTTGTGACTGTAAACAGTCTAAGTTGTCTGTATTAGTGGCCATTCTGGATTACAGATTATTGTTGATTATCGAGACCAATATTTGGAAAAAAAGATGATCAGTGCCAAGGAAAAGGGTTTAAAGGTCCTTGGCAGTTTGTTTGACACCGTAACATGAAGATCAGGTAAAGAATTTGTGAAAATTGTTCATATTCTGAAATTAGAAAAGTAGTAAGTATATCAAAAAAAAGGCCACAAATGTGTCGGTTGTGTTGCCTTTTCTCACACAGGCACAGCTCTGTTGTTTGTGTGCCAAACGGCTACATAACCTTGGGGCTGGAGGACAGAACACATTTAGAAATCCAGAGTCATTTCTAGGCCACAGCCTTGCAGTTTAGTCAGCAAATCTGTAGGCTTCATGCATCATATTCAGAAAATTCACTGGGCAGATAATTAATGGAGCAACTACGCGTATGCACAAACACATGAACATGCAGGCTTGTAGCTACAGGATGGGCACTGTTTGTGCCATTGAACCCTGTCAAGCAATTTGTGTAACAATCGGAAATGTCCAAGAATGAACAAAATCATAAATGTTTGACTCTCCTCTGTGCCTTTCTGCACATGTTAAAGAGAATAAGAATATGATCAAACAGTCACAAATACTGTTAATAAGTCACTGGTATTGACTTATTAACTTATTAGCTCTGGACTGAGCAATACTTTTGTCAGGAAGAAAGATCTTTCACATACTGTAAATTTGCTGAGTAGAGCTACTTTTAAGATCATTATTTTTGTCACAATATGTATGACTAGTATAGTCTTCATCACATAATGAATATCCATGGAAACTAAAATTAGGTGAATAAGTGCAGGAGATGCAGGTTGTAGGGATTTTTGTTACACTAAAACAATATCACATTTGGATCTGTGATCATAGCTCAAGTTATCATCATGCAGAGGTGTTTCTTATTCTTGCCACAACTGAATTCATATTAAACACACCAAAAAATATTTTTGACAGGCGTATCTCCAGTCTATCTGCGTGTGTGTTATCTGTTTGATTCAACAGTGCAGTCGCTGATTGTTGTGAACCCTGTTATCTCAAACCCATGTTGCTGACTATATGGCATTCAGTAAAGGATCTGTTCACATCACGTTCGCTTTACAGTGCATTAGATAAGTGACTGAGCCCGGTGGCCCTGCAGTCTGACAACTCGAGTAAAATCACACATGCTTCAACGTGGTCATGCAGTTTGAGATACCATAACATGAGAATGTGCTGATGCCTGTGCCTGCGTGTATGTGAGAGACCATGTACGTAGCTGAACATTCTTATACGACCTCAGTTACATAAGCATGCAATATTTTTTATGAGATAAGTGAACGGTTGTCGTTGCACCCAGACATGACAAACCAGACACTGTGTTCCCTCTCGTCATGCTTCGTGCTCCTCAGATTGAACTCTATATTATCACAGGCGACATGTGCTTCTGAGGTGACAGAGAGGTGACCGCATGTGTGCTACCCCGAGTCCGTTTTTTTCGTTGTTCTAACCTTGAGTGCCAAGGAACTGTTGAATAACAAGTCAGTAATAAAACAGCTGGTAATAACTGCCACCTTATTGAACATTACAAAATGCATGTGATAAAAGAAAACATACAAATCAAAAACCACATCTATAAATCTCTATGGGAACTTTCACAAACCAGTACACTGAGAACACATAAATACAACTCAATTGCACAATTTTGGGCGTTGTTGGCCTCATTTATAATAAAAAATAAGCTACTTAAAATACTAGAGATGACCTTGTTTACGACATGAACAACTGAGCAGTTGCAATGAAAAGCACTGCATCAGTCATTGCTTGTTTTAGGGGTCTTTGTGTTTCCTTCATCTTTTTGTTCCATTTCTTTTCGACTTCAGTCTTTGATGAGAGTATTTTATCTTCCAGTCTAAACTGTCATGAAGTCATGAAGTGTGCAGACAGTCCGTCTTCCTGAGGCCAGCAGCAGGTTGTGCCAACAATTTTTCTCTGCGTGTTTAGAGTCAACAATCAGGATGAACTCCTCAGCGATTCATCAAAGAAGGGAAGGCTGCTGTGTGCCACCAGGGGCGTGTTCTCCCCAAGAACAGCTTCTGTGAAGTTTGGTCGCCTCCAGGCATAAACCATACTGTTCAGGAAACCTTGCAGGGATACACTCGCAGCCTGAAATACACAAAAAACAACACTTTAACTCTCTAACACTTTAACTAATTTCCCCCTTCATTTGATATTTTGATTTTCAATGTACCTGTATCACGTAAAGGCCAAATAGACTGTGCTGTTCAATGTTGGTCAGTATCATGAGGGTGGACATCAGAATAAGGATAACAGCTGCAGGAGGAGGAATCATAGAACATCAGTCTGATAGTGAGTCAAAGCCAATGAAATGAGTTACATTACCATTAAGTATGTGTCCGTACCTGGTGTCCAGCAGAATAAGATAACCATCACCATATTTCTTGCTGTAGAAATCATTCTTTTGAATTTCCTTCTTGAGCGTCCATCTCCTTCCACTGGAAAAAGATTTGGATGCTGATGTCTTTCATACCATTTACTCACATTATAGTAAATTACCTAACACAAGAAAAAAAAATGTAAATACACCTCCAAAACCTTTAGATTGTATCACAAAACAACACTGCATATAAAAATTGTCAAATGTCCTCTTGAGTAATTGCTTACTTACAGAGCAAGACAGCATCACTGGTACAACAACGAGGATAAGAAAAATTCTGATGAAAGTGTCATGGACTTTTTCCTAGTAAAAAAAAAAAAAATACATACACATATTGTATATTGACAAACGTGTGTATAAATGTATAAAATAGAACAATACAAATTGCAGAATATTTAAAATAAAACAACAGAAATGAAAATGAATGTACACAGGAAAGCCTAAAGTCAAAAGGAATATAAAAGTGTGTCATTAGAGAGTTTTATACTCACAGAGCCTGGGCAGGAGTCCCTCCAGGCATGCAAGAACAAAATACAACTGAGAAAAAAGAACAACCAAAAAGGTCAGAAACACAGGGGAACAGACCTATTTCACTTCTCTAACTTTTTTTAAAGAAGTAACCTTGAAAGAAGTTCATCTTTGAAGGTTGTGTGCTCACCTGGTGCAGTACATGCTGTCATTTTGGACAGCCCGGTTCACTGACCTGTGAGTGACTGGGATCACCACAGCAGCTTTAATGAAGGGGGTGAGGATATATGCTAAGTACATTGCAGTTGGGATCAACCTACAGGGAGAGAGACAGAGTTAAATTGCATAAAGGTAGTTTCATGAGTGGATTACAGTGTTTAAAGTAAGTGAAACAACTCACCACACCATGGCGTATACAGGTATAGCTACTATTTTCCTTCTACACTGACTCTGTAATCAAAGACATAGCGAAAGAGAAATTATTGAATCCATCCTGACTCCTCTCTGGACAAATGATAATCTACCAACGCAGTTGGCGGCTCACCTGTCCGCCCTCATCCTCTGCTCTCCATCCTTGGATTCCATTTTTCGACTTCCATGCATAAACCACCACCAGCAGAAATGAAACAAAGTAAAATGTCTGGAACAGAAAAGAACACATGAACAATATATGATGAACCCTAATGTGACAGTAATGAAGCTGAGACAATTATCATTCAAATCCAGCTCTACTCAGGGAGGACGTCCTATTCTGGAAATCCAAAATCAGTTTGTTTCCTTCATGAGGTTGGAGATCAGTACTCCCAACAAGTTCAGACAACTGCTCTTTGTTTTTATGGGGACATTTTTTATGACTCTTTGTCAGGACATTTTTATTGCTCACTTCATCTTATAAAAATGCTAATAAAGATTTGAATAGTTTTGTTGAAAACATATTATCTATTATTTCTTATTATGAGTTATTATCATTATCAAACATCTCAATTTATACCAACTTCACTGCAGTATTGATTGAAGACCACACCATGGAAATTATTCATCTCAGGTTTGAACTGACTTTCGGGTCAGTCAGTTCAGAAATGTAAACGGACAGGGTTTAATTTTAAATATTGAACTTTTAATAAAGGCTAAATAGTTTCCATATCTGCATTTTGAAACAAATCCACATCCTGAACTGAATGAAGTTGCATAACACTCTCGTTCTCGTTTCAACATTACATTCTTTTCTCTGTTTGTTTTATGTAAAATATCTACTCTGCTCTCAGCTCTCATCACTGTAATATATAATATCAATTCAGAAAACTTTGGGTTTAAGGTACTGTTGTCTCTGCAAGTCACATGTGGTAGACAACATAAGACTTGTGAATCCCAATGTTCACATAAAATAGTAATAGCAAACCCTAACCCTTGAAACATGCTGTGTCACTATTCAGGCTGAGGAAATAATAACAATTTAAAACCTGACAACCAGATCCAGTTCATCATTTTGTTTCATAACACACTTAAGGGTTTGACTCATTTTACTCCTGGGATGATGTGACATTTCAAAAAATTTGTTTAGGCAAATTCATCTCATAAATGATTTATTTAAGAACTCTGTCCCTCACCAGTGACAGTGGCAGGCTGTACAGACAGATGACTACACTGTTGCTGGTTTCAGTTTTGTTCATGGCACTGGTGAACATCAGGATCAGAGCAGCCAGAAGGTCTGCAAGGGCGAGCTGCACCAGGAGATGCACCTGCACACAAACACACAAAAATCAATACATTTTCCGCAGCCTTTTAAGCCACAGTAGACTGAGTTGCTCTGTGCCAAAGTACCTCCAACAAATCAATAAACTATCAAAAAGAAGCCTTTCAGCGTGCCACAAAGTACAGTAACTTAAAAGCAGCCTCCACTAATCTGAGACACAGACACACACCGCCAGAAATTCAAACAACTTGACTCACCTGTTGTTGTAGATGCCTCCATTTCACTATGGAAACCACCAGAACAGAAAAACTCCCAATCACACTGCAGGTAATCAGAAATATGTGAAAAGCGGTTCACTCATATCACATTTTACACTTAGTCAGATTGTTGAACACGTGCATAAGGTTTTACAAGGAACGAGGATCACAAAGCTGAGCCAAGGATTGGTTTATTGGACAACTGAGTAGAGTACACATTTTGAAAGTGAACCTCAGACACACGTGACCTCTGCATTTTTAAAAAAAAACAAAAAACAAACAACAAAAACACCCAAAAAACAAAAACCCATAACTCTCATAAAATAGTGCACATGTTAAATCTTAAAACGCCTCTTGGCTTTGTAGAAACTAACTGAGAGTACAGAGTTCATTTTCTCCTTCACTAGTTTGTTTTCCCTTTTATTGGTTTGCTTCCTTCAATGCCATATATTTGAATTTCAGGAAGCAACAAGGGCGGAAACGACCTAAACAGACCTGAAACATGCAACACCGGAGAAATTCAGAAAGAAAAGATAAAGGCTCATCATGTCTCATGCCACGTGTTACCTTACTGGATTAGCAGATTACATGGAATGAACCAACTGAGTGAACCTAACCTACATTTGTAAAACAATTCATGCACAAGACTGAAAAAGTATGAGGAAGCATATTACCTGGGAGTCAGAAACACTAAGTACACAGTAGAAAGAACATCAATCTGAAAAACAGAATACAAGTATTGGTTCAGAAGTGAATGGCAATAATTTCCCGCCTGAAGATTTTCATACAAAGAGGCTATTTTTATTTTACTCTGTATTCAAATGGAAAGTATTAAGTGTAATACCGACCTGATATCTATTCAGTGTACCGTTGAACTCCATGGCAGACATCAAATAAAAAGTCTATCCACACTTAGCACTCTGTTTATGAGCAGCTGTATTACCTGTCTCCATAACAGACCTATGTGAAAATGCAATTCTCTTATCAAGGCACACCTCTATAAACATCTGCACCTTGTCACATGCTGCTGTTTTGACTCCACCTGTTGTGGGTGTGTGCTTGTATATTTGCCTTTGTAGTCATTTCAGTGCTGTTCAGTGGGAAGCCCCGAGAAGTCTTATGGGGAAATTTGTTGTCTTACCCTCATTCTTTCGTGTTGACAGTTGAGGGGGCCAATAAAGTGGTGAGATGAAAATAGGAAATTCCTCAGTGCTGTTTGAATTATTACCCTCTTCACATACATGTATACCCTCACCTGTCCTGCTGTCCTGACAATCTCTACAAATGAAAGAATACTAATATAAATTGCACAAATAAATCAGTAAATTCTGAAACTTATAATTTGACTAATAATTTATATTTTGGTCATACAATATATTTATTAGTCTCTGTTTTCAACACATATTTATTCATACATAGCCTACATACATTTATACAGTTTCATTTTCGTCCTGTATGCAAAGGTTCATCATACTACGGGTGTCTTGGTGTATTTTGCAGCACAGCCCATAGCAATGAACGTTTATATTACAGCGACATCTGATGGTAAGAATCGACCTTGCGTTTGTTATCTTGAGACGAAAACACGTCTTTTGTCTTTTCTATCGTGTTGAAGTATTTCGCCTGCAAAATGGTGGATTATCTGTATAAATAAAGTACCTAAAATATGTGCGGTAAAAAAAAAAAAACAACCAAACAAAAAACACTACGAAAGTGCGCTCGTACCGTCGCTGTTTTCGAGTGTTCTTGAATGTGTCGATAAAGTTGATTCAAAGTGATGACGTCGTGGATTCCACGTTGGCCCGGACGTGGCAGTAGTCCTGAATCAGAGCAACCGGACCAGGGTGAAACTGTCACACTTCGCCTCTGCTGTCGGTAATATCGGTGCCATTTCCATAGATTGAAACCCCCTCGGTCAGTCATGGGGCTCACCATCTCGTCGATCTTCGGCCGACTCTTTGGCAAAAAGCAAATGAGGATTTTGATGGGTGAGTAAAAGCTTTGTTTGGCTCGCGCTGGTCAGTGGCTCGGTTTTTAGCTTTAGCTCTAAGCTAAACGAGGAGATGGCTAGTTCTTTACGGGCTCGCAATGGCAGTGGTTTCTTAAAGGTTTTTAAGTTAAACATCGAGACAGAAGCAGAAAGAAAACTCACATAAGACCCCTTTTTCAATAAAGTACTGTTTGTAAAAAGATAACGTTAGCTTCCCCACCAGGTGTAACTGTTTAGGTTTCGGGTGTTTTTTTCAAGGAAGTTTGCCAGCGATAACTGCATCCTGAAAACGGCTGAAATTAAAGAATACTGAAATGTACCAAACAATATCTTTTCTAAAAACGTTCAGCTGGCGTTGTAGGTGTGTGTGTGTGCCACGGGGTTTAGAGAATAATTGCATAATTTCTTCACACGGACTTTCTCTGAGGAAGCCGATAATTATATCCAAGCGAGGTTTTTATTGCCTAATTCCTTATGACGTTAGAGTGTCAGATGTCATCGTGTTGCTTAATTTTCAGTTCAATTTCCGCCCACAAAGGGTGTGATGGAAAAAAAACTTATTAATGTCAAGGCCAAATTTAGCAATTCAGTAATGAGATATGTGTTCTCCTCTACACTAATTAATGTAAAATTAATGTATGTAATGTAAACTGGCTCAGTGGGTTACAGATGATTCTGTATGTGCAGTCAAATGTTATTGCACGGTCACTGCTTTGTGATGATTAGGCCCATAGGAACATACTTGTTATGTAATGCAGACGTAGATGTTGTTATCCATGTATCTGGTGCCCTCACCTGATACAATGCAAATTCTGATTATGACCTCACCTCTCTTCCCTGTAGTTGGGCTGGATGCTGCCGGCAAAACAACTATCTTATACAAACTGAAGCTAGGTGAAATTGTAACTACCATCCCGACCATTGGTAAGTAACACATTTACTTTAAAGTGTATCTTTGTTTAACCTGTGCCATGTATTAATAATACATTAATGTTATCATGACTTCTCCCTTCTCTTCCTCTTTATACAGGTTTCAATGTGGAGACAGTAGAATACAAGAATATCAGTTTCACTGTATGGGACGTGGGTGGCCAGGACAAGATCAGACCCCTCTGGAGACATTACTTCCAGAACACACAGGTAAGAGTGTGACTGTCACAGTACTGTCACAGCCCAAGCTTACAATAGTAAGTACAGCGTCTGATAGAGGCATTAGTTGTATGCAGCTCTCACATTGAGTGTTGTACTAAAACACCTACACTCTGTTAGCTGGAGTAGTGCCACAGATTCTTCCCAAGACATGCTTATGTATGTATTTGTCTAACTACCAGCACCTTTTCTCTTGTTAAAATTGGTCTGGTTGATGTTAACAAAGTTTCCATTTCACATTCACATCACATTTAAGCAAATCTTCTTTTCTCCAAATGTTTAAAAATATTTTTAATCTGCAGTAATCAGTAGTGTTTTTGTGCCTGTGTATTCATTGAGTTGCTAAATTAAATTCAGAAGAGGGTAAATCTAACCACTTGACTGTTTTTCCCATCTAGGGCCTCATCTTTGTAGTGGACAGTAATGACAGAGAAAGAGTGGCAGAGTCTGCAGAAGAGCTTTCAAAGATGGTAGGTATTAAAAATGTTTAGCTCAGTTGGGAGTAATGCATTATTAGTGTGCATTGTGGCACTGTCAGAGGATAAGATGGTTCTGACATGCTGTCTCATATTGTGATTGGATTAAATCATAACAAACAGTGTTATTGTTTGTGTCCCTCCTAAATGTGGAATGATCCTCCTACACCAGTCACAACAGCAAGACTTTCTGTGTTGGTGTTGTTCTTGTGTGTTGAATGACAATCCTTCAAACTGCAGGGATCTGTATATAGGTCAACTGAAACCTGTGTTAGTGCATGTGTTAGAGAAATGTACAGACTTGGTAAGATTGTGAGGAGGATCTCGTCATTTGTGGATTGCATGGTTAACCTCATTGGTTTCAGATTTATTTTTTTTACATTGAAATATTTTGTCCTGAATAATCACTTTACAGGGTCAGGGTTATATATGGGGTTATACTGTATATTTCACTATATTTCATGCATTAAAGGTGATCCTAGATGTACTATTAGGCAGCAGGAGGGTTGAACATCATAGCTATTTTTTCATAGGCAATATATGTCTGTGGTTAGACTTTAAACCAGGGTTGTTGTGTTGGTGTATTTAGTTTATTAGAGCCCTGAATATCTCAGAACTAGAGTTTCTACAATTGTTAATAGCTGTATACAGTTGTTGTTTTACTTCAAAAATATTAATTAGGCCTCTTAAGAAATTCCTGTGATTTTTAGAAACTCTCTTGACATCAGATGACTTGTATTATGTCACTGTAAATGTATGTGATGTGAAGTCTCTCTGCTGATGCCCTAATCTCTGTTATCTCTCCCTCTAGTTGCTCGAGGACGAATTGAAAGATGCCGTTTTGCTGGTGTTTGCTAACAAACAGGATCTGCCCAATGCCTTATCAGTCAGTGAACTCACAGACAAACTCGGCCTACATGCTCTCCGCAACAAAACCGTAAGTAAAGTAAAGTAAAATTCACTTCTTGACACTTTTGCGCATCTTTATTCATAGTCTCCTAACCAACCGTGTAATCTCTGACTCCACAGTGGCACATCGAGTCAACCTGTGCCACCCAGGGCACTGGGTTGTATGAAGGACTTGACTGGTTATCCAAAGAGCTTTCCAAGAACTAATACAGGATTGGCTGGACAGATGAGAGTGAGAGAGACTGAACACCACAGAAGAGGAGAGAAGGCACAGACACTCAGTGCAGAAACATTTGGTCTTCCACCACGAGGACAAGACTGGTGGACAGTGTAATCACCTTTGGGAAATTTTACTATCTCATATTTCTTATTTTGTTATCAATACTATGACTGTATTATCTCTTGACATAGTCACTACTTTTCTCTCTTTGTTTCCAAACTCTTGGCAACAAGTTGTACTCCAGTTGCATGGTGAGCAAATGGCCAATTAGGGAAATTTCATGCAAACAATGAATAGAGTAATGGGAGTTGTTTTTCCACTTGATACCTTAGCTCCTGTCTCGGCAGCATTTGCAGTAGTCAACCACTTGTATAATTTGTGAACTTCTTGAGCCTAAGTTGAGGGATATGATAATATAACCCTTGAGTTTTGGGGAAGAACAGCTTGCAAGCTGCCACAAGCTGTTCATCTCCACAACCCCTCGTGGATATTTGACTCCCTTGCAGACCTGACCCTTTGCTCTTCCCTGCGACGTCCTCAATCTTATGCCATATCATTCCTCTGAAAGCCTGTAGCCCATAGAATGAGAACAAGGAGGCCTGCAGTGATTTCACAGATAGATTTTTGTTAGTATTGTGAAACCACGTGGCCTCCTAGTAAATGGATCCAAAAAGGAACAATGTGCCTTCTGGTCCCTCTTTACACAAATCTGAGTAATCCTTGACTTGTCTCATTCTCAGGTCACACTCCCGCCGAAGATGCTTTTGTGATTTTTTTTTTTTTTTTTTTTTTGCTTTTGAAAGACAAGATAATGCAAGAGGGCACTTCCTTTTGTGCTGCAATGTATGCTGTGGTGCAGACAAACCATACCAATGCAAGTGTAGATTGCCTCTTTACAACTTAACTTATCTATCGACCAGGATTTTATCCTGTTTGAACTTATTTGAATTTGTCCTCATTCCTCTTCTTTCCTTTCTTTAAACGACCATGGAAAAGGATTTGATTAAAATTTCACTTCTTGTACTCTGTAATCTTTTTTAACCTAAAGAGAGGAAGGAAGTGTGTTTTCAGCGTTGACTTAGGGGCCAGCATCAGCGTATTTCAAGTAGCATGTTTTTTGTTATTGTTTGTGTTTTGTTTTTCTTTGGGCAGTGCTTAGTGCTGAGTTTGTACCAACTGATAGCAAATACTGCATTGTATTCTACCCCTTTTGAAACACAAATACATACCTGCCCACTGATTTATTTGGGTGTACATTCCAAACTATGCTTGCAAATGCTGGAGCTGCGACTCTTAAAAATTATTCGCTTAGAATATTTTACAAAAAAAGCTCTGAATAAATCCAGTGTCTAAAAAAAAATACTTGTTTTGGACTCTTACCTGGACTTAAAGCTTAAAATCAATCAGATTGTATTGTGAAAAACATTTCCTGACCGATATATTCACAGATGAAGAAAACAAATCACAATTTCTTCATTTTCACATTTTGTTTCATAATAACTTGGCAAAATACTCGACTTGCACATAGCATCAGGAACTGTGGTTGATAAGAGGAAGTTGGGTGTTTGGCTCTGTCTAACTCTGTCTAAGCCGGTGACTTAATACACAGATCTTCACAAACAGCCCCCATCCGTCTTTGGTGGAGTACCACTCATTTTCAAACCACTATACTTCCTACCACACGTTACATCATAAATCTGCTTTTGTCTAAGCTGTATGTACAGTGGACTATACAGCTTCTGCTGCCATGTAATGGAAATGTCTCTAGGCAAGTGAGCTTAATTGGAATAATAACTGAAAGGTTATAGGTGTTCATCAATTGCCACGTAAACAAACAAGTGGAGAGTTTAAATCTATACATAAGAAATGTCAGTCAATACTATGGACACTGACGCTGAATGAGCTGCACTGCAGTTCACCTTTTCTCTGACCACTGACACAGAAAGACACCTGGGAGGGAAAGTAGTTTTTTAATTAACATCAAAGTGTAAGATGCTGATTAGGTGACAGCCTTGATGAATATGACGCAATCATGATAAAACATCGAGAAAATGTGTTCACAATGTAGGTTAAACACACAAACACACTTCCTCTGGGGCTAATACTCCCCATGATGTTTACCAGGTGTTACTGACAGGCACATGTTGGTTCTTTCTCAACAACTTAACTAATTTCATACACAAAACATCAGGGTCGATGTGTCTAATATTTAGGGTTGGGGTTATATTAGCAATTGTGCATTGTTGTTGTAGAATCAACACAAAACCTGTTGGTGTTTATTAACTGAAATAAAATCATATATGAAGCTTTAACTGCCTCCAGGTAATTGGGGCACTCACACAGTGTTTACAGGTGTAGGTATAAGCATTATATAATTGGCTTGCTATCATGTGTGAATGTCTGTTCTAATGTATTTATGACAGCTAATCAGGCTTAGCAGAGCTGGGTCAGCACAGTTTTGTTAGTGTGTGTAACTGTAAGCAGCAGGGAGGGTTAGCATAGAGGAGCACATGTGTGCTCTGCAGCTTTCATCAACCTTTTTCTCCTTTTTTTCACTCAGTTTATACATTCATGGGATTTATAGCTTCTCTGTTCAACATAATCAGAAAGGTAAGGTCATTTTTTAAATACTTAATTTTATTCAGATTGTTTGCAATGTCTTTTCCAGGCATAACATTATAGGTGTAACCAGGTGTGTCTTTGCCAAAGACTCTTATTGCATCAGCTTGTGACTTTCAACATAAAAAGAAATGATTTGGTGTCTTGGGGGTTTCCCTTGGTGCAGGATGATGCCGAGCTTTACTCCACACATACCAGTACCACGGCCCTCCTACTCCCAGGCCAGAGAGAACTTGGTGAAGGCAATCCCACCCAGACTCCTCTGTCTGCTGGCCTGTGGAGGAGTAGACTGTCGCTATGAGGGACCAGAGTGCTGGAAGTTAAACCAACAGGTTGTACGAGGCCTTTTCTCCTCCTGGTGAGACTAATGTTGCTCTGTTACTTCATGTAGCCACAAAAGGTATGGGGAGGTTTAGTGACCGTAAACTTCTTTTTATAGGGTGACAGATGACATAATCGCCATGGCGCGGCCATCCACTCATTTAATTGAGAAGTACAACATCATAGAGCAGTTTCGAAGGTAATCGCTGTTCATTGTTATTTCTAGAGTGTTTGGAGTAGTTGTAGGGATTATGAGCGTGGATATTGTCTTCTTAAGTAAAAAGAGGTATGACTTTTGAGACAAACACAATAGTCACCCACTGTCTTCATAATTTTGACTTTTTCCCAGGTTGAACATCAAATCGATCATCAACATGCAGTTCCCAGGAGAGCATGCACACTGTGGACCTCCCCTAGACCCTGAAAGTGGTTTTACTTACTGTCCACAGATCTTCATGGAGAATGACAGTGAGATCTTAAATACACAAAATGCACAACATAGAGGTTACAATTAGGTATTTGTGATCAGACATTGCACGTTAACACTATGCAGCACTGACCATCCTTTTTTAACTGTACCAGTTGCAAGAGTGGGAGATATGTACAAACAGAAATAGTCAGGTTTTTGATGAAGTGACAGTGTGTGTGGGGCAGTAACTGATAACTTACACTGTGTGCTGGCTTTCTGCAAATACAGTTGATCTTTATGATTTTGTATACTTTGTTCCTGCATGCATTTATGTATCTGTACATGTTTGTATGTTTACAGTTTACTTTTACAACTTTGGGATGCCAGATTTTGGTGTGTCCTCCCTTGTTGGAATAATTGATGGGGTGAAAGTTTTGGCCTTTGCAGTGAGGGAAGGAAGAGTGGCCGTGCACTGCCATGCAGGCTTGGGCAGGACAGGTAGGAATATGCTGTAAATTGTATCCACAGTTGTTACAAATATTGGGTTTCACATGTTATGATCTCATGAGTATTCTGCTTGTTATTGCTGGTCAACAGGTGTGCTGATAGCCTGTTACTTGATCTACACCCTGCGCATTAGCCCAAGTGAGGCTGTCCACTACGTGCGGATTAAACGGCCTCGCTCTATCCAAACTCGGGCACAGATCAGCCAGGTGTTTGACTTTGCTCGATTGCTCGGTACACAGCTGGTCCAATACCCAGACCTCAACCTGCGGCACGGAGCCCCTTTCACCCTGCAGCACTATCTAAACCGACAGGCACTACTGCTGCATGGCCAGGAGGCACGCACCCTCAGACAAACACCAAAAGTGAGGACGTGATCATATCACTACTACTGCTATAAGTCCCGTGTCATCAGGAGTTCTTTCTTACAGCTTCTTCCCCATCTCTTTCAGGTGGTGTACCTCCTGTGTGTGCGTATATCCTGCTTAGCCCTGGGTCTCTCAGCTCCTCCAGAAGTCCACGCTGAGCTGGAAAAGAGGTCGGAACTGAGGACCCTGAGCAGGACAGTAAGGGAGACCTTGGTTGCCAAGCAGTACTTGCCCTTGCTAAGGGAGGGTCATAGGGGCTCATGGGTGGGCTCAGCGTCCGTGTCCTCCTGGGATGAGCCCCTGGGGTTCTTGGAGAGGAAGAGGGACGTCCTGCTGGACAAACACAGCTACAGTGACTCTGACCTCAGCAAGATCGCAGTAAATGAGGTCAGATGTGCGACCAGAAATACACAAATGAATGAATGAATTATGCAGATAGCTTCTTTTTAAATCAAATTAACATTGAGGCTTTTCTTAATTTGTAACATTCTGTCCTGAAGGATCTGGAGCAGAGTTCACACTGTGAAGCTCTTGGAAAAGACAGACACTGGTGTGTGGAAGATCTTATAAGAACTGATCTGAGTCCAGTTAGTTCAGTCCTTGGCCCACCTTTACGGGGTCACCAGACCTTCAGAAAGTCACACACATTCAACATCCCGGTTTCCAGCATGAAAACAAGCAACAACTGTGATGAGAGTTTGAAATGTGCAGGGAAAAAGATGCTCCTCAAATACAACTCCACCATTGAGGTAATTATTATTCCTGATATGACAAAAAACTGATGATAAAGAAAATGTGAGTGTGTTAAAACTCGTCTGATCTCTGTCTTAAAAAGTTATGCAGAAATCCACATATTCCAGCCCAAACCTCAGTGGCCCGTGCTGTTGCTAAGGCAATGGCAGACCAAGGTCCTCCAGGAGAAACTATACTGCAGAGGTCGGCTCTGCTGCAGGTAAAAATAAAAAAAGCAGTGGTGTGAAACTATTTTTTACAGCAGAACATAGAGTTTTGATTTTGACCTCACTCACCTTCTCAACAGGAGGAGCTGAACAGCAGTGACTGTGGATGGGCTCTGATGGTCACTGAGTCAGATCCTCATGTCCTCAGTTGTCTTTTATGGACATGGTTGGAGAAGTTAAGGGTCAGTACCATCAAACAAGAGGTCATAACCCCAGTGATGTCAATTTATCCAGGAACCAACCAGCCAGTCATTCAGGGATGTTTGTGGTTATATGGTTAACCCACTGATGCAGTACAGTCAGCCACTTTGTACTTTCCACACTGTACTTAAACATTTCTCTCTTCATCTTTTAATGCTTTCCCCAAACTGATACAGGACCCTGTTCTGAGTGCAGAAGATGTGGACAGGTTGTGTTTTGGTGCAAAAAACAGGAAACCTCTCAGTGTGCTCAAAAAGGTGAGTCTTTGTTATGAAGAGTGCCATCTTATCAAAACAGTGCTCTCCAACACCTTTTTTGATATACATATATATTTTTTTAATATAATCATAGCCACAGAAACACACCATCTATTGTCTGCTGAGCTGTGTGAGCACAGTGACCAGCCTGTGTCCACACAGAGAGGATGCAGTGCTCCAACGACTGATTCGGGCGCTTACAAGGGTAAGACTAATGAGTTTGTCTATGTGTGTGCTGCTGAAACAATAAATTACGGTATAATGGTGAAATCAAAGGATGTCTTTTTTTTTTTTTATCAACAGCGCCCTCAAGAGGAAATGGGAAACTTTGCAACTTTGATGAAGCTCTTGAAGTCCAGTTTGAGAGAAACCTTCCACAACTGTGGATACCTCCTGAGGCCCTGCAGCACCAATGTTACACTTTGAAGGAGAATTCATAGTAGAACAACAATTTTCTCTGCAGTTTTCATTGTAAAAACAATGTCAGTATTTCATCCAGGACACCTGACTGCAGACAAAATGAAGACGTGTAATTTTCATGGTTGACATTTTGACAGGTCACAGTAGGAAACGCACAAGTGTAGAGATGAACTGTCATGTCCCACTGAGACACAGAGAACAGAACAGAGCCAGCATCAGTATTAATAGGAAGACCTTAGTAAGACATTTCCCATAATAACTGGTTAACATGTCTGCTGTAAAAAGACTGATTAGATCCAGTCTTAACCTTTTTGCGGCTCTAGGTGAAGAAATCCAGCTTCACATCTCACTGTTTCCAACTAATTATATCTTCTTATTTACAAAATACAACATTTTACATTTTACATACATCAAGATGCCTAAATGGGTGATTGTCATGATAAGTAATAATCATTAATGACATATTAACAGTAATTGAATTCTGAATAATTAATAATATGAATTGCTCTCCAAGCAAATGTTTTTGGTACAATTACTAAAGTGGTGTGGTTACAGATAAAAGCTCTCTCAACCAACACCTGATATTTGAACGTAAACATATCTTTGAAAGCACAGTCCAACAGACTATGATCTATGAAAAAAGAAAAGAAAAGAAGAAAAAGGAAAAAAATCATCAGGTGAATCAAATGGTGGGACTACAGGGCTAATTTACTTAGGCCACCCATGGGGTAGCTACTCCTGCAAGTTGTCATGGAACAGTTATTAAATTAAAAAAAAAAAACCCTTAAATTGGAATTTGAGACACAATTCAGTGTTTACTGAATATACTTTGTTTAATGACTGTCTCACTGACTTGTTATTTATAACTCTGTCTGTCTTGTATCCAATATGTTGATTTATGTTAGTTTATTTTTGTGCCAGGATTATTTTCTGGCCTAAAATAAATAAATAATAATTAAAAAGAATGTGTCTAAAAATCTCACTGGCTTGTTGCTGATTGCTTTTATGATTATTTGTTTTAATCTGACACTGAATAAATTGCAGTCTGTATTAATAGACAGTCACATAAACCAATTTCATTTACACTGCAGATATACGTCCAATTAGTTAGCTTCAAAAAATCTTTTAAAAATAGGAATAAGAGCTAAAACAGCTGCCTCTCCCTAACCATGGATGTATTAAAAGAAGTTCCCATAAGACATGCATGTCCCTAACCCACTAAGAGCCCACCCTTTTGAGCTACTGGATGGTTGTGAGCGTCATGGCAACATCAGAAAACTGTGTGTGTGTAAAGAATAACTTTATGGTAAATTAACTTATTACAGGTCACAAATAACGTTATTTCTTCATGATTATTGTTTTTTAACTGTGTGACTGCGAAAATGTTCCATGCATAAGCGCGTGATTAGTTTTATCATTACATCTGGATTTTTCGTCAGGCACATACAAGAACGACAGGAGACAGAACATGGGGTCCTTCGGGCGTCCCCGTTGCATAGAAACGAAGACCGTCGGGGACTTCATGGAGCAGCTACCAACTTTTAATGTCACGATCCCAAGATTACTGAGGAAAATCGTGTAAATTTTCCCTGTTTTAGAGAAATCTTGTTCGTACGAGACAGTCTGTGACATTTAGATAAGTGGTGTTGGTTAACAAATGCTAACAACGCTAAATCAGTTAGCGGCGCTGGCCCACTGTTAGCTGTTAGCACCAGTTGCCTCTTTGAGTATCTCGGACCGCGCTGTCAAGGTAACGGCGCAGTTCTTACAGTAGACCTAAAATGTGATCAGGGACTGTTTCTGTACTATCGTTGTGTTCAGCTCGAATCGCTTTTGTTAATGTGAAAACGGACGATGCAGTGAAATGAGCGATAGCCAGTCGAACCACGCAATGTTGACCTCAGCTAACCCGTGGCCAGCTAGCTAACAGTTACTATTCTCAAAAGCCGGCGGATGCTAGCACGGCTAGCGGATGCTGTGGGACTCGTTTTTTCCCCCCCAGGTATTTAAGTTACAGAGCCGGCTAAGCCAGCCTCTGCTGATCCAGTCATCCCAGTCAAAGTGATAAAAGAAGAGGAAAATGGCTGGCGACGTTGGCAGCATCCCTGAACTGGACCAGAAGAAATACGACGCAGACGAACAAGTGAAAATCATCTGTCTGGGCGACAGCGCAGTTGGTAAATCAAAGTAAGTATTAATATGATAAAGACCTAACAACCTCACACATACCTAGTATATTCTGTTTTTAATTGTGCTTTTTTGTTGCGTTGACACAGAGTCTCTCTGTTTTTTAGGCTGATGGAGAGGTTTCTCATGGATGAATAGTATCCTTTAGTATCTCTAGAAATATTGTATTCTTTATTGTATCATAGTATTATAGCCATCACTGACACTGCCTGGACACGATCAAGCTGTTAAAACTCAATGAGGCATGGTTTCACCAGCAGACCTCCCTGACAGCTTAAGATCCTTAACTTCTTGTGCAGCCGCCCCCAGCAGTTGTCAACCTATGCTCTGACTCTCTACAAACACACAGCCACTGTAGGAAACAAGACAGTCGCCATTGGTATGTACTATGCTTTTGTTTTGCTCACAGTGAGTAGAGGAAATTGTTTAACTTTTTTTGAAATAATTGTGAATCAACAGAATGAGACTTGTTGTTGCTTCTGGAGTGATGACTTTTGTTTTTGATCCACAGATTTCTGGGATACAGCTGGTCAGGAGAGGTTTCAGAGCATGCATCCCTCATACTACCACAAAGCACATGCATGCATCATGGTAAGATGGATGCAAATGGAAACAGTAAATTATATTACTCAAATATACAAGGAGTAGAATATTTCTGACACACACGCACACACACACACACACAAAAATCATAAAATGGTCAAAACATGGTTTGTGTACTGATTCTTAGATCACTTCTTCATGCTTCATACATTTTGCAGAGGAGATGATAACAATCCACGGTGCATTTTAGTTAAGCTGAGCTTAAGTGTTACAAACACTTGCTGTTTAACGGTTTATCTTACTAGCAGGGTTTATCTTATTGCAGTTATGTAATTAAACTCAAGATGAAGGGGATGATATTGTCTCCCTGTTGTATGTTTGTTGAACTGCACCACTGGAAATCGGCAAAGCAGACCGGACTCCTTCATACTCTGCTTTCTGTTCAAGGTTTTTGATGTTCAAAGGAAGATCACATATAAGAATCTGGCCAACTGGTATAAGGAGCTGAGAGAGTACAGACCGGAGATACCATGTTGTGTGGTTGCCAACAAAATCGATGGTGCGTCTGGTTTTCACACTGCAAGAACACTCCCAACACACTTATGTTGCAAACATGGTTCATTTGATTCACTGTTTGACCAACACATTCACTGGTGTGAACATATTTGTTTTTGACATGTGTGCAGCTGATTTGAAGGTGACACAGAGAAGCTTTAACTTTGGGAAGAAGCAAGGACTCCCGTTTTACTTTGTGTCTGCGGCTGATGGGACCAATGTAGTCAAGGTTTGTACTTTGCTCTTGAGTATTAACATTAATGTTCTATAAGTTCATGCAGGCGGTGCTTCTTTTACTAACCAAACAGTCAGATTCACTCAGTTCATAATTTAGTGTAACATCATGAAATTTTTTTAGATGTCTGCAACTGCTTGTGTATGCTGATAGTTTGGCTGTAACTATCACAACAGATGTTCAGAGAGATGATTAAGAGAGCAGTGGACTACAAGCAAAACCCCAGTGACTTCATGGATGAAGTAATGCAAGAATTAGAGGTACTCGTGTTTGAATACTAAAACATGGTGTGATCACTGATGTGCTCCTCTTTTCACCTGGTCTCATTTTTATACAAATGATTACTGCAAAGAATCATGAATGTTGTATCATGACATTAATGTCCGAAGAAAGAATATATATATTTTTTATTTTAGATGATTATTTCATTATCATGAACCCCAACACAATTTACAACATATTTGTACTGACGTCATTTTGTCTCTCTTCTCTTACAGAACTTTGACCTGGAGAAGAAGGAAATTAATTCAGAGACAGATGAAGATGGATTAAAAGCAGAGAGTCCTGAGCTGGTCTGACAGATTATTACTGATTCTCCAAGACCTCTTGTCATCTCACAGACTATTTATCCTCTGGAGCTGATGCTGCAAATAGATTATTCTATTACCCAAAATGTCAGATCTCTGATTCTCTGTGATGGACACATTCAACAAGCGTGTTGTCTTAATGTGATTCTGCTGGTCTGATTTTATACTATTGAATTGTATTTCTATTACTGGAGGATGGTTGACAGTCTCTTCATCAGGTCGTACATCACTGCCCTCCATCTGTCCAGTGACACTGGCAGGGAAGTAAATCTGGTGTAATTATTAGGAATTGGGTTATTTACCAGGTTCATTTAGCTGCTGTTTCAGCTTTGTCACTCATACATTTTTGAACAATATCTACCATTATTATTGTGAAATATCCCACAGTGAGTTTGAATGTTAGCTCAAGCGTTAAAAAACCAATTACCCTGTGTCACGTAATAAGAATGTGAGGCATTGAAAATGAATGCACACAGCAGAGAGGACGTGTGATTATGAACTGCATACGCTGCTGTTCTCCGTGTTTGTTTGTAGTGTTGTGTGAGCAATGCCAGTGGGGAGCCTGTTTCTGTTGGCTGCTTTAGTTGCATTCACTTCATGATGCAAAGTCTGTTTTCCAGCGCTCCTCAAATGAAAACTTAATGTACCATGATGTAACTAAATTATCATGTCTCTTTTGAACTTGCGTGTGACTCGACAGCTGGTGCACAAACACTAAGTAGGCGACTTCAGTAGTTTATGAACATACAGCTGTCAGGCTGCTGTGTATGACTGGACATGAAATATGCTGTGCTCTCGTGAAGGTCAGGGGCGGCTGACTGCATTCTGTAGAAGGTTAATATGAAGAACCAGTGCGAAGCCTGACTGTACGACAAGGAGATTACATGTAATTCAGTTATCTTTATGGTTACGATGTTCACAGAAACCATGTGTGTATATTTTCTATTTATGTTGAACTGTTTTGTGTGGCATTTACTCGAAATAAATCACACTGGAACGATGCTCAAATACGGCAAACAAACTAAACTAAATCAAACTAAATTAGCAGGAACAAGAATTTGACGCAGTTCATGTTTTAATTATAAATTTATTACATAATATAACAAACATATATCTCTGTGGTGGAGATATCCTGGGCAACATCTCAGATCTTGCCTCAACCTTCACTATCACCCTTACTCTGCTGCATGAGGAATACTAGGTAGCT
>OMNW01011633.1:10995-22995 GCA_900303245.1 Selene dorsalis | reverse complement strand
GGGAGGGGTTGTGGGCAATGGTTGAGGTGTTGGTTTGATATCATGTGTACGAAAGGGTGGAGTGGCTCCCTGGGGGAATCCTTGGTATGTTGTGGTGGTGGTGGTGACTTGCTGTTGAGCTGTTGCACCAAAGCCTGTTATTATATCAGTTTGCGGTTTCCCAGGGTGTCGTGAGGCCTCCGTGTCTGGTAGAGCAACATGAGTGTTGTTGAAGTCCTGCACACGATCAAGATCAGCCACATTCTCAGGAATGTCTACACCAAGAGCAGTTTGTGAAGGATCACCTGGCACGAGCTGTAAAGCAGCAGTGTCTGCGGAGGCTTGCGGGTCCTCGGGGTTTGGCAGTGCTGAAGTGTTGAATGTGACTGGAGAGGATCCCAGGTCTGCAGAGGGGAGGAGGGCTGTGGGGTCCAGGGTACCAGTCTCTACAGCAGTAGGCTGCAGGGAGGTGGGTGAAGTCACAGCATTAGGGTCAGTCTCCTCTGATGAGCTGGATTCACTGGACTCTGATGACTTGGTCGGCTCACTAAGACAGATCTGTTTTTACAGTAAGAAATGTGACAAGTCCACTTATATTGCTTTACAGTTGTATTAAATGTAGTAACAGAATAGTACAACTACTCACTGGGTTAGACAAGACTGCAGTCACCGTGACAACAGTGCAAAGCGTAGTCCACAGAAATGCCATTACTTTTTCTTGTATTTGCTGAAACATAATTAATTTCAGTGTTGTGATGTGACCAAATATATTTACTTAGGCACTGTACAGATTTGAGGTTTATCGTATCTCTGATACTACACTTCACTTGCTGTTAAGAGTTAATGTGCATATTCTTCAGATTATTCTTCATAAAAAGCATGTGATCAGCTTCCATCATGCATCATTCAACAAAACATCTGCCTCATCAAGTCTTAGTCTGGAGCTAATTCATTAAACCTCTTAAAAAGTTAAAATGAAGCAGATGAACTTCCATCAAGAATTTTCTAAAATCAGCCTTTTCCAGCCTGCTGGCATCTAACAATACAGAGACTTGTTTCTACAATATTTTTAACTAGTTAGAATAATTAGCTTGTTATAATAGCTGCTGGGCAAAACCTTTTGTTAAATTATAGATAGAAATATCTTTATAAGATTTTGTAGAACTGTCCAGTAGTTAAATCATCTGCTCCTTTAACACTAATGCATCTGTATCAATAACACATTGCAGAGAATAACATATACAAATAGAGAATGTAAAATGTATTGGTTTCCTACCTTTATAGTTTGAGTTTCTCCTGCACACCACAGGGATACAGCAGAGTAATTCTAAAATGTACCAGCTCCATTGTAAACAAATTTCTGCTGAGCCTTGCATTTATACAGCTGTTGATATGCGTGGGTAGAGCAAAGTGGTGATTTATCACCTGGTTTATGCTATTCAATGCAGCTCTGCCTCATGAACAATCAAAGCTAAATCACTGACCACCCCCACCTTCAGTGAAATTAGAGAGTGCTGAAAACGCGCAGGATAATGAGAGAATAAGTCGCTGCACCACAAGAACTTATTTACAAGCAGGGTAAACACGTGTGATTTGTGGTGTTCGAGTGAACAATAGGAAGAACCCTCGTCAGACTTTAAATACATGTCATTACAATGTCTCAACATACAGACAAAGAAAGTTCAGGAAACTGGGATGCTGGTATGCAGACTTGTTTGGCATTTCTTAAACCAGGGAACAAATTAGCAGGTTAAGTGATGACAATTGTTAGCTCCTGCCTTTATCTTGTTGAGGAGGCCCACAGCCTGGTGTAGTTTGGTTTTGTTCTATTATACATCCACATGTACACACGCACCGCTTGTGCCCACACCTACACTACACTGATGCATCAGACACACATGATTTTCTTTCTGAGGTTATTTAGTTAAATAAACAGTTGAATGTCCTCAGAATGCTGTGTCCTTTGTTCCAACCTTTGATCCAGGGTTGTAACAATGAGAAAGAAAAAAGAAAAAAGAAAAGAAAAAGAGATGAGTTATTGTGATCGAGAACTTCAAGTCACCTATACCTTGAGATCTAAGGCCACACAAAAGCAGATAGCAGGTCCCCCCCCTTGCAGGCCACAGTACTTCCTATGCAAAATGTTTGTCCTCCCTCCATATTTACAAACCATCTGCTGGTCACAAACTTCAGATGCTGTCATATGACCAAGTTATTGGCCATAACTCAAAATCTGAAATAACCTCACTGGAAACAGAGGAAAATGCAAACTGTTTATTTAAAAACAGCCTCAGTCCACAGACAATACCACTTCCTGCAGAGAAAGGAGGTAAAGTCAGTCATCCCAAAGCACAGTAAGACAAGCAGGGACCCTGCTGATTTATGGAGTCTTGAAGTCCACCTCGGTCTTTTCTGTATCTACTGGGGCAGATTTTGTGCTGGGGGTGGTCTCGGCCTTCTTCTCCAGGTCTGTCATACATGTATCCTTCACACTGGCTGGGTTCTCCCTCCTGCAGGAAGGAAAGACAAAGGAGGCATGAATGAACAAACAGTTGCTATAAATTGCCAAACATCTAATCTCATCCTCCCAAGAAGTGTAACTACAGCAATGTCAGTCCACTTCGTTTCAGGTGGTCCAACTCAGACCGTTGTGCCTTATAGCTATATTTGAAGTTAATTTCTTATGAAAGGAAAATGTTGAGCTTTGTCTCTGGCAGGACGGTTTCCAATGAGTAAACACACACCTCACGTTGGCACTCTTCTTCCTCTTAACCACCACTGCCAAGACAGAAATGACCACCACTCCTGCACCGAGGCCAGCTGCACCGTAGATGATGGGACGCTGCATGGTCTTCAGGAGATGGTCCTCACAGGAATCACCACTGTAACCAAGTGAACACACGCATACGGTGTCCCCACTGTTGTCCACACAGCGTCCATTACCGCTGCAGTATCTCTGGCTGCACTGCTGGGCGTCCAGGTTCAACAGCTGACTGCTGATGTTCAGGGTGGTGTTTGGGTCAGTGGTTTCAGAGAGCGGGGGAAGGGGGGAGTGAGGGGGAGGTGAACTATGAGGCTGGGTGGAAGTAAGGACCTTGACTCCTGTCCACTGCTTCAGTCCAACACCTAGAAGACAGTCAAGTGTTAAGTTGTTGAAGGTGCTCCTACATATAATTACCCGTTTTGATATATTCTAGTTCTCAGACAAATACTCACAGTTCTCATCAGAGTGGTCAGAGCAGTCTACGTGCCCATTACAGAACTTCTCAATCGGCTGGCACAACAGTTGATCCAGACATGGCCTCGTGCCAGCAGGGCAGCCCTGCTCTGGGCTGCAGTGGGTGGCATTCACAAGGGTGTGATCATGACCACACTTGCATGTGCGACCTCCTGGGGTAGCGAGACACAGATGCTGACAGTTGCCGTTGTTTTCTGAACACTGGTTAGAACCTGGTGAAGCAAGCAGACCGTCATTAGGCTGTAGTGATGCCAACTTTGTGACCCAGGTATCGTGAGGTGTAGCTCTCTCATACCAGTCTGACTTGACTTGCTGAATGCCTTCAAACTGACCACCTCTGTTCCAACTTCAAACCACAACTTGTTTTGCTGCTGCTCATCTCTGTACCAGAGCCTGGTCTTGTCTGAGGGGGAAGACCAACACAAAGAAACTAAGCTGAACATCTCAGTTAAACATAAATTATAATTGTAAATATTGCCTAGAATAAAGTTTTCTTATGGAGGCAACTTGGCTTGACTTACTTATACACAGTATAAAAGCACAATCTAGCACCACCTGCTAGTTGGTGCCTACAAGATGTACATGCAATTCATTAGCATGCAGATGAGACATTACCATTAACAGTCATCCAAAACAGTGAATCATCACTCAGAGCCACAGCAGCCAGTTCATCACCAGCCTTCAGTTCTCTGTATCCAGAGCCATCAAGTTTGACAGAGCCAATGATCCCTAGACCTGGAACAGAATCCATGATGTTACCACCTTCCTAAACAAATTACAGCTTCATTCCAGAGCATGTTGACTGTCAGTCTATGAAAACAAAAAACTTCACTTAAAATCTTATGAACATTCTTACCAGAGTCAGCCCAGTAAATGGTGTCCCCATTACCAGAGAAAACAAGAGATGTGGGCTGGACAGCATCCTTCCACACCACCCGCCGCTCAGCACCATCCATGTTGGCACACTCTACGGTAGCTACGGTGCGTGTACCCTGCCGAGCCAAGTTGGTGAAACAAACTCTCCCACTGGGTGGATGGAGAGCAATGGACTCCACTCTGCTTATGCCTTCCTTTATGAGCACAGCAGTGTGGGCACCTGTGGTGGAGGTGACCTGCAGGCGGGGCTGTTTGTTACTGCTCCAGTAGACATTAAGAGTCACCCAGTCCAGGGCCATGGCCGTGATGGTGTCACCCAGGAGTCGGAGAAGCTGACCTTGAGAGGTCAAGACAGAGTCCTTCAGCTTGAAGGAGCTGAGTGAAGTTGTGCCATCGTCCGTCAAGAGTAAGGTGCGATCACGTAGGTTGTAATCCATGATGGCAGCTTCATTGACACTGGGCACCTGCAGCGCCAGGTGTTCAGGCCAGCCCTTCAGCTCCGTTGCTGTGTGTTTAGACTGCAGGTATATCTACAGAGATCATTGGGATTAGATATACTGTATATCATGTAAGGCCAATATGCAAATAAAGTGTGTTTTCACACCGATGTCTCATTGGAAATTATGCAGTGGCAAATGCAAAACAAACAAAGATTCATTTCACATCATATCCCCACCTGTGTGATAGTGGAAGGAGACAGTATCAGCAGGAACGCAGAGTTGACCAGGCTCGAGCAGGTCACACCATCCTCAGCCAGTAAGAGACCAGAGGGACACTTGCACACAGCCCTGGGTCCTGGGGCCAACACACACATGTGGGAACAGTCCATCCTCTCACAGGGGTTTTGGTTGCCCATCTGGAGCAACTGGTGGATAATCTGCAAAACAGAGAACACAGGTGTTAATTGTACATGTTTACATTTTACCACATGCTGATGTGTGAAATGTTTTAGAGTTTTAAGTTCTTTGTACATTCAATTCTACAGCTTCATTTTCCCCACAGGCAAACCCACTGTTTCTCACAAATTCACAGAACTGTGGTAAAATTGGTTAAATTCTATGCAAGGCTTCAAACAAACAGTACAATGTCACCGCTGTGCGTGCACGATTTAGCAAGCCTCTGTGAGCACTTCACACATGCAGGTGATCCAGTTTTAGTCATGGTGTCCATCATACATTTGTGCCCATTTCTAAATTCCAAACCTTTTACTCACCTTCACACCAAAAGGTTGTCTGGGTCTTTTCAGGAGAATTTGACGGTTTTTGCCAGAGATTTTATGAGCAGCCTGCACCACTCGCTTCTTGGCATCGGTCCAGTAGAGCATGTCATTGAACACTGCCAGTGAGAATGGGTTGGCGGTCTCTTTCATCTGGAGGATCTGAAAATAACATTTGTGCATTGCATTCTTTATTTAGAATTCTGATTTGCTGCTACTCTGAAAATCCATTTTATTTACTACACACCTAAGGCAAGATTTGGGATGGATGCCTGTATTTAAAAAAAAACACAAAAAAAAACAGACAATAAAAACAAAAAGGCATCAAGACAACACCTTCTCCTAAAAATGGTTTACCTGAATATCATTTCCATCCAGTGTTGCTGATCCAATTGCCCCAAGTCTTTCATCAGTCCAGTAGACTCTGTCTGAGATAGTGTCCACAGCTACACCACCAGGCCAGCCCAGACTGGAGTTCACCACTGCCCTCCTCTCTGACCCGTCCATCCCGGCCCGCTCAATCTTCACTACATTACCAATCTCTGTCCAAAACATCAGGCTGGTAGAAAAATTCAAGACTTTTAAGACACAAGAGAAACCTTAAAGACCTGTATTCAAATAAACAAAACCACACTGACCCTTTTTGTGGCAGCAGGGCCAGAGAGCGGGGCTGGTCCAGGTCTTCGTCCAGTATGACACTGTGGTCCAGTGACTCCACAGTGGCTGTGACCAATCTGATGGCAACAATCTGACTGTTAACGCCATCAATCCAGTACAGGTTCCTGCCAAGCCAGTCAACAGCTACAGAATCAGCCCGGATTCCTGTGGAAACAAATGTCTTGAGGGCGTGTCCTTGTATATGACAGCAGTAATATTGACCCAGTTGCCTGCAATATTTCTTCCACCAGACCTTTAACCAGAGTTCCTGTGGTCTTCTGGTCCAGTGAGGACCATCTGATGTTCTCACTGTCCAGACTGACCCAGAAGACCTTCTGTTCTTTCCAATCATAGTCCAGAGACAGGATGGCCTTCTTGGCAGAGGATGGCAACACATCTAAGCTGTCACTGCGCAGTCCAACCAAGAAGAGGTCTGTCTGTACTGACGACAACAGGAAGGGTTCACCTGAGGGAGGAGGACAAGATAATGCAGTAGTACACAAAAAAAAGATATGGCAATTTGTTAGTTTGTTCAGATTCAGACTGAACAGGGTAACTGTTACCCATTTTAAGCAGTGCCTTCAAGTTGTTTTGTCTGTATGACATTTACCCTCCAGTCAGTTGTGCAGGCCACTGAGAACTTTACCTGTGATCTTGCAGTGGCGTCCACTTGCCTCCATGATGTAGCCTGGGTAACAGCCACATTGGTAGGAGCCAGGGGTGTTGACGCACAGCTGACTGCACACAGCTGGGCTCTGACTGTCACACTCATCAATATCAGTGCACGTCACACCATCCTCCATGAGTCTAAACCCTGCTGAGCAGTGACAAAGCTGCAATGCACAAGAACCAAGTATTAGGAGCTACAACACTTTAGTTTTCATTTATCTAGAACCTTGATTATACTGCTACAGCTCTCTGTCTCCGTGTCTAGCCACTACTGTGCCAGACGGTGTGTTTACTCGATGTTGATTAGTCAAGCCAAAGCTGAAGATACAGGGTCCTCACCGGTCCCTGCGGGGTGCTGTAGCAGCTCTGGGAGCAGCGGCTGTTATCCGTCTGTGCACAGTTTATCTGGCAGCTACCTCCCTCGTCTGAGCCGTCTGCACAGTTAGTGATGCTGTTGCACACCAGGACTGGTTCCAGACACTCCTGACTGCCACACTGGAACTGGTGAGGGAGGCAAGCCACCAGCCCACCTGGTACATATACACACATTCACCATTTTTACATTTAAAACAGAATCTTACAGGTATTCATCTCTTATGGATCCCAGTTACCCTTTTCCTCCGGCATCTACAATTTACACTGAAAACCAAGGCCAAATGTCTGGATAAAAAGATGTTATGTTCAGTAAAGCAGCTGCATGAATGTGTAGAGCATCTGAAACACTGCCCCATCACTAATGTCACTGAAGCTTTAATAGTTAAGAGACTCAGACAAAAAAAAAAATGCATCCAGTAAAACTGCACCTCTTCCAGTGTCTGTTATAATGTATATCTACTCACATTCAGTCTCGTCACTACCGTCATCACAGTCCTTCATGCCATCACACCTCCAGGCTGTAGGGATACACTTGACCTTAGATTTACACAACCACTGGAACTCTCCACAGGTCAGTGGGGCCACAGGACAATCCTAAATAGGAACATGTGGATTATTTTACCACTCTGATTTGAAAACTGAGGCACCTCGTCTGCTGGTAAAATGTTTGGGTCATTGTTGTACCTGGCTTCAAAGCCCTACATCAGGGATGGGCAACTCATTCCACAAAGGGATGCTGTGGCTGCAGGTTTTCATTCCAACCAATCAAGAGCACACAGTTTGACCAATCAAGTGTCTGAAGACTGAAATCAGTTGATTAACTGAGTCAGGTCTGGTGAGCTGCTGGTGGGTTGGAACAAAAACCTGCAGCCACACTGGCCCTTTGTGCCCTGCCCTACATCATCAAGCACCAGCCTCTCTGAAGACATCTAGAGCTGTGTCCCATATCTGTGCCACTAATCAATTCTAGCTGGGTTTTCAGTTCATCAAGTAGGTATACTGTATACTTAAAAATGAAATTCTTTGTGCATCATTTATGTACACCATTTCCTTATGCGAGGCATTGTGAGGAGCTGGAGAAGCTGCTGAAGCTGATACCTTAGGAAGGCCTCAAACAACATTACGCATCAAACTGTGTGGCATACTAAGGAACAATAGGGTACAAATATAAGCCTGTATTGCCTATTGTACAGCTGTGTGCTGCAGTATAGGACACATTGCAAGTACCATACTCTTCTGACCTTGACCTCTGACCATTTGGCAGAGGGGTATGAAAAAGTCTCAATTAATTTATCATTGGAAGATATCCTAGAAAACTCAATTTGGCATTTTACAACTGTATTCATCTTGAAAGCTTAGCTCTTAGAGGTGAATTTTAAATTTGTGGTGTTGCCTTCAATAACCTTCTCATCAGTGCCATCTTTGCAGTCCTGATCTCCATCACAGATCCACTCCTGGACCAAACACTCCTTGCTCTGGCTGCAGCGGTGTTTGGTGGTGCAGACTGGTGCCTTGTTGCAGCTCTCCTCATCCGAGTGGTCCCGGCAGTCTGGGTGACCATCACAACGCATTGTGGCCGACACACACTGGTTGCTGGTGCATTTAAACTCAGTGGCACTGCAGTCCTCATCACCTGTGGGGTGGAGATGAACTATACCATAACACAGGTGCTCTAATGATTAATCCACTTAGTGAATAGTGATTACCTAGTTCAGGACAACATACCACAATTGGCCTCATCACTGCCATCCCAACAGTCCATCTCCCCATCACAGAGGAAGCTCTTTGGCAAGCAGCGGGTCTTGTCGTCGCATTGATGATCACAGTCCTCCAAGTCCTTAGTACATCCCAGCTCATCGGAGCGGTCCTGACACTGAGGCACACCGTCACACACCTGGCTCTGCTCAATGCACTTTTTCCCATGGGCACACTGGAACTGATCTGCAGAGAACACATGCTCCGATTAGGACTCTCGCAGGTAACAGTTGAGTTTCAAATAATATGGTGCATTTCCAACTTTAGTGGATTTAACTTTCCTCATGAATAAGCTTGTGAACATACATCTCGACATATGCACATCTCTAAGCTCCAAACATCACATTGATCCTTTTGTTATGCAGGACTTATTTGTGTTCCCTACTTATA
Source organism: Selene dorsalis (assembly GCA_900303245.1). Classification (NCBI taxonomy): domain Eukaryota; kingdom Metazoa; phylum Chordata; class Actinopteri; order Carangiformes; family Carangidae; genus Selene; species Selene dorsalis. The sequence goes on along the minus strand of OMNW01011633.1, from coordinate 13,840 downwards.
AAGAATGTGTAAAGTCATGTTTTCTGATGACAGTACAATGCAACTTCATATTCATGTTTTGACCACACATCTGCTGGTCGTCCTTAATGTCAGAACGCAGCATGTGCTCGGAAGAAAAGGTATTTGATTATGCACTTTAATGTAGTAGTATAATATAACCCACTGGAGGGCAGTAAAGTCATCCTTAACCCACATACAGGAGCTCAGACCCACACAGACCAGCCACCAGATTACCTGATTCACATGCTGATGTACATTCTTCCTCATCTGAGCCATCTTTGCAATCTGCCTCACCATCACAGAAATGGTTGTAGGGGATACACTCTGCATTATCCCTGCAGGGTTTGGCACCCAAAGGACATTTGATGGTGGCAGGACCAACAGATACTGGAGGTGCAGGGGTTGTAGTGAGCCTTTCTTCCTTTTCATACCCAGCTTCCTCTTGGTCTGATTTTGATGTTGAATAATATAAAAAAACAACAATACACAACTTAAGTTTCCTTCATGTGGAAGTTCTAAATATAAATGATCATCTCCAGTAAAACATCTATGATTTCAGCTTACTGCAGTTTTCTTCGTCAGTGCCATCTAAACAGTCCCTCTCCCCATCACAGAGGAAGTTTGAGGGCAAGCAGCGACTCTTTCCGTCACAGTGGTGGACACAGCCCTCTGTTTGCTTCATACAGTGTAGTTCATCAGAACGGTCCTGACACTGGGGCACACCATCACAAACCTGGTCCTTATCGATACACTTCCTCCCATGGGCACACTGGAACTGATCTGTATGGACATAGGACAATGGCCTCAAGTTTATGTTTGTGCTAGCATTTAAATAACTAGAATGTCTGATGTATACCAAATGGAGTTCTTACAGAAACTTACTGACACAGTGTGATGACACAATGTGTTGCCTTTTTTTTTGGTACACCCATCTTACAGTAATACAGTATTGTACCACAGTTCCTCTATAAAATCTTTTGTGACAGTTATTTTCAACTTTTAGTCTCATCTAAAATTACTTTGACACCTTTTTAGTGACAGTACTAACATTTGTCCTTCACAGAACTGTGCGATGGGGTAAATTCTCTTAAAGGTCAAAACAAACCTCAGAGTACTTGACATCATTATACATTTTATCTGGATTCGGACTTGTACCTTCATTGCATCCAGTAGCACAGTCCTCTTCATCTGAACCATCCTTGCAGTCAGACTCTCCATCACATACATGATTGTAGATAACACACTCTTTACCATCCCTGCACGGTTTAGAGCCAAGGCCACAATTCAAAGGACTCCTTGCAGATGCAACAACTATTTGGAACAAGTGAAAGAAATATGGCTGATAATACGCCCTTAATTGAGGTGACAAACATCATTTTTGACTGATTTATAATGTGTAAAGTCTAACCAGGCTGTAAATTTGGTTCCTCTGACTCACCTTCCAAGGACTCTGACACCTGCAGTAAGACAAAAAGAACCATCCACCTCATCCACAAACATCCACCCATGGCCGCAGACAAAAGAAAATGGAAAAAAAAACTACTGCCGACCCGACGGTGTAGCATTTTATGATGGCACCAGGTGAAGTCAATACAACTTAATTGACCACCTGGGTGAGGGGAGGAGCCACTGCTTCTTCAGATTAACCCATAGTCTGTATAGGTTTAACCTGAACACCAGATGTTGTTTTTATGTTATAAATACAGGTAAAGACACAGAGAGACATACTGGATTTCCTGAAATAAGAAAATTATATAAATCGGTGACTGACTGCTTGTTTGATTTTTGCTTTTTTTGTGTTTTTTTGTGTGTGTGTGTGTTTTGTTTAGTTTTTTTCCGTCCTTCGAATTTTGGTGGAAAATGTAAATAGTCACTAAATGCCCCGTGAAAATGCAAAACAAAAATGCTTTTACCTGCAAACCTCTCTAAATGACAGATATAAAGCCATGCTGTCAAATAAACAATAAGGCTTGTCAAGGATGTGCGCCAGTACTCAGGGGCCCTTTCGTAATCCTCCAATCAGATTTTGAATAGGCGGGATTAAGCGCTCGTACGTAGCCATCAGGGTTGTTGTGATTTCCGGTCTACCTAACCTAGCTAACTAGCTTCAGTAGCACTGGTAGCCACTCGAGAGGAGCCTATAAGGCTTGTCAAAATTAGTTGCAGTGCATTACAGTTCTGGCATTTTTATGTCAACAAGGCGTCTAGAGGGCTGTGCGCATTTTTTTCTCCAAAAGCAGAACTTTGGACAATAATACTGGGGTAACTATTGGAATGCTTTAAGATGCTTTCTCGACTTTGAGGCATGTTGATTTGTGTGAGAGATGAACGTTAGCTCCGTTAGCCAGCGGGAGCCAGGGCTCAGTTTGGAAGAGTTCGTCCAAGATGCTAACTCATTTTGGTGCCTATATTTTTGTCTAAGTCACAAACATTTAGCGGTTACATTGAAACAAATCAGTCCAACGTTTAAAACCACAAAGTGACATTTTGTGAAATTAGATTAATTATATCTTAAATTTCTTTGACAAGCTGACGTTGGTAGCAAAGTAGCGCGACTTGACTGTTGCGCACAGGAGGATCACAACAAAAGGATTTTTGATAACAAGCTGGCAGCTAGCTTGTTAAGCTAACGTTAGCTGACCTAGCTAGACGGGGACCTCTCTATGAAGTCCCGCCGATCTGCTGAGTATGGTTAGTCTCAGTTTTCCTCTCTCGTGTTTAGCTAAGGCTATTTCAGCATTTTGCTCTCAAACACTCGTCAAGCTAACGCAAGTGAACTTATTGTTGTGATTTCAGTCAAGCAGGCCCCCCCACCAGGTAGCTAGCTGCCGGCCTTCCCAAGCCA
>OMNW01011633.1:0-10950 GCA_900303245.1 Selene dorsalis | reverse complement strand
CAAAATACTCTGCTTGTTCACATTCATTTTGTTGGCGTTCACTGTGCTGTTCATTGCCTTCGTTAATAGCTGGCCGTGATTGTTTGCGTGCACGGGATGCGACAGTGTGAGGCACACCCCGTGTGTTAACTTTGTAAGTTTTGCAAGTTAGCGTTAGGGCTCGAGCAGTGTTTGTGACACCAAGTGGACTTTTGTGCCTGTTCAACAGTGCATAACTTCACACAAGAGAAACTGATGTAATGTTGACAATGCCGGTGCAAAACCAGCTAACTATGTCATTCACTACTGGAAGTTGCATTGATTAACAGTTATCCTTTTATTGCTTTGATCAGCTGTACGTGGTTATTTTTCTGATCTAAGTTTTGTGTGTAATGATGTACATTGTGTGTGACTTTTTTTCCTCCCAAGGTGTCCATCTCTTTTGAGTAACCCCTGCTAGCACTGGCTTCCACCCTGTGACTCACTGGTCTCTAGAGGGGGCCCGTCAGAGCAAGGGCCCAAACTGTAGCTCCAGGTCCCCTCTGTCTGTGTGTGTGAGAGCTTGTGTTGAGTCCTCTGGAGACTCCCAGCTTGTCCAGCTAAGATGTCCTCCATCTTGCCATTCACCCCTCCTGTGGTGAAGAGGCTGCTGGGCTGGAAGAAGTCGACCAGCGGCCAGGGCGGAGCGGGTGGTGGAGAACAAAATGGGCAAGAGGAGAAATGGTGCGAGAAGGCTGTGAAGAGCCTGGTGAAGAAGTTAAAGAGAACAGGGCAGCTAGATGAACTGGAGAAAGCTATCACAACACAGAACTGCAACACCAAGTGTGTCACCATCCCCAGGTACACTGCCAAACACTTGATTACTCTTCAAATTGTCTTCTGTAAGTGTGCTTAGTTGAAGCCTCCGCCTAAATAGAAATCCACGAAACCATGGGCTACATATTATAATCTCGGTTTGTGATAAGGGATGCAAAATAAATAAATTGCATAAATTGCCCACCAAAAATTATCAGCTTGTTTACTAGTGTGCTTACTTGCTTTCATGTTTTACTCCTCTCATGGGCAGAGAGACATTAGAAGGGTAAGAGAAAATGTTGTCTTTATCAGCCAGTCAGCCTTGATGGCCCAGACTCACATTCAGTGGGAACACTGTGTTAACAGATTCATTCCTTACTGAAGTACCGCCAAGAACCATGTCAGATGTTTGTATGTCTATAGATAGCGGACTGGTTGTTATCGCCTGAGAATTGTTCTAGGCTACACTGTTAGTTTGTGGAAATAGAGCGGCTGGCTTGATGTAAATGAAATTATGTCTTTTAGAGGACAGGAGTAGTAGAGGATGACTGCATGAGAGAGGGTGGGTTACAAACAAAACTCATGCCAGATTGAGACATTGCCACCGGCCGTACTCACATTGGTATATTCTGATTGTGATTGGGGAGCTTGTCTACCCCTGCTTGCCACTTTGGCAGCTACCCATTCAATATTTGGATACTCTAAATACCTAGTTTCCCATAGCAAAAATAGCAGTTGGTTTGTAGGATTTAGAAGCTGCTACGGCTGGTTGAGAAAAGTTGGTTTCCTGCCCTGTCATGAAAGAGACAATTACAATTTTGAACACTAGTTTAGATCCCACTAAAGTAATTTAGTCTAGTCTAGTCTATGTTGTTATGTATTTGAAGTATTGAATATGTAGAATGTGTTATTGTCCTGTTATTCAGAAGCAACGACTCTCATCTGTCCTCATTCCACGTGTTTCATGTTTTATTTTTTTGGCAATTTTCTTCTGACTTTTTTTTGAGAATGTCTGAAAATGGAGTTATTTTTTTCGTTCAAGGTTGCCTCCTCTGTTTTTCCCCTCTTTTGTGCCATTGTGTGTCTTCAGTGATTGTTTGACTGTCTCCAGATAAGTTCTGACATAAATGACTGTTGTGGAAAAAAGAAAAAAGTTTTGAGTTATTTTCAGTGTTTGATACAATGCTGCACTGTTGAAGAATGGTCTTTGTCTCACTCATTGTGTGTGTTAGCAGATTCCATGTTCTGTTTTTTTCCCCCTTAATTCTGTCAAAAAGGCTTCTCTTATTTGAAGTTCCCATCCTTCATGTCCACAGCTGAAATGAATTTGATGTCTTTATTTTCCCATAAGACTCCAATAAAAGAGGCCTTTTAGTGTTCACATTACCCATACTGATATTCTGAATGAGCCATGTCCCATGTTTATCATTTGTTTTTTGTTTTTGTTTTGTTGTTTTCTCTGTGCACAGCAATTGCTCTGAAATATGGGGACTGAGTACACCAAATACGATAGAACAGTGGGATACATCAGGCCTATACAGCTACCCTGACCAAACCAGGTGACTATCCTCAACTATTGTGTAGTGTTGAATACAACTTTGATGTGGGAAAGTTGTCATTACAATGTTGAAGGTGACAGACATTGAGAACATCTTTGTTTCTCGTTCTTGTTACCAATCTTCCTCTGTTTCCCTCCCCTACCTGACCATATTATGTGTCTCCCCCTCCCTCCCCTGTGGATCTTCTTCCTATCTCACCACAATCTCTTGTTTGCTGTTCACTCAGATCCCTGGACGGCCGCTTGCAGGTCTCCCACAGGAAGGGGCTTCCCCATGTTATCTACTGCCGCTTGTGGCGATGGCCAGACCTTCACAGCCACCATGAGCTGCGTGCCATTGAGGCCTGTGAGTATGCCTTCCACCTCAAGAAGGACGAGGTCTGCATCAACCCCTACCACTATCAGAGGGTGGAGACCCCAGGTGAGAGAACTAAGTCACCCTAAAATAGAATTATTTGTGTGTTCAGTGTCTGCTGCACGTTTGTGGCATGGTTGTTCAAATGTGTAAGCTCCACTGACTCTTTGAAAGTTCAACCGATTGTTTTAACTCATTTGGCATTTCTCTATATAGCATATAGCGAGTCACTTGCATATCCTGTTGCCTACTGGGACGGATCTGTATGAAATATCTGAAAATGTGCCAGTTTGTGATGCACACACCTATAATAAATTTAGAGTACGGCCCATTTTTAGGGTTTTTCTTTTTTCTATTTTTATGGATTGCACACACTGTCTTATAGCTGACACCAGCTACTTAAAAACCTCATTAACGTGTTGTATTTTGTTGACTTAGTCTACAAAAAAAGTGACAGTCTTAGTCTTTGTCTTTGCGGGGAGGCTTCTGCTGGACTGTTTCATGAGCTGGGTGCAGTGGCTACATGCAGTCTTGCAGTCATCATCAGGTTGACTGGCGCAACCAATAGAAGTCTCCTGCCTGTCAAGAAATCACATATTGTCATGTTAATCCTTTAGTTTTTAGCTTTTGATGTGCTTATAGGCAGATATTGTTTTACCTATGGGCAGAGGAAAGCTAACTGTTCCCTCTTATTCTGATTTCCTTATGCTAAGCTAGGTGGCTGTTGGCCATAGCCTTACACAATATTTAACAAACAGATAGAAGTGGTGTATATTTGTGGTGACTAACTCTGACCCAGTAAGGTAAAAAGTGTATTTCTTATAAGTGTGAGTAGGGTTGGAGTTAGTTCAAATCCACAGTGAAACTCAGCTCAGCTTGACAATCATCAGTTTTTCTGGGGACTTGTAGTGTTTCATCATTGTCTTTATGCTGCTGCAAAGCTTTTCCCACATTCAACTTGTATGCCTGTGGGCAGCAGCAGCTGTGGCTCTGCATGAATTTCTTCTTATTCAGTACTTTACTTTTATTTCTTTATTTTCGCAGGGACAGTGCACATCAATCAACATTTCTGTAAATGCGCCAGTATTAGCTAAGTAGCTAGTTTCAACAAAACAACATTACATGCATTACAAATGTTCAGTTGATCTCAAGGATGAAGTGATGAGGCAGAGGTCACAGTGACCACGCATTCTCTGAATGTGATACATCAGGAACACCCAGAGGGAATTACATCCGGCTCCAAACATTCACTTGGACTCACTCAAGGATGTATTGATTAGAATGTGGTGATCAGAGGTTTGAGACCCCACAAAATGCCCATAGTTGTAGAATTCATACACTAATTATGGTACAACATTTAACATAAATTTCTCATAATGATGAAGTGATGACATTTTATGTTTCTACAGTGAACATCAACTTCACTGTGACATCATAATGCTGTGCAAAAAACTCTTCTGGCCGTTATTAAACGTTGTAACTCAGAGCCAGAGGGGGAGATTGTGAGCATATTTTCTGCAACTTAATGGGTTGTTGAAGGCATAAAACCACTCTGCAATCTTTTTAAAAATTTGTATTAAAACTGTCTAAAAACAACTGACAACAAATTTTTGGAAAGGCATATTACTAATACAAGGCTCTTCTGATGCTTTCGCCTGTAGTGCTGCCTCCTGTTCTTGTGCCAAGACACTCAGAAATCCTGCCAGAGCTGCCACCTCTGGATGACTACACTCATTCCATACCTGAGAACACAAACTTTCCTGCAGGAATTGAACCTCCAAACAACTATATACCAGGTGAGTTTGCATCTGCTCCAAGTGGCAGTAAATATATTTAAACAATTAACTATTATTTAGTATAATTGTTTTGCAGTACTGTATTTTCATTGTACAGTACCAGTCAAACGTTTTGACATACCTTCTTATTCAGTGGTTTTCCTTTATTTTCATTACTTTCTACATTGTAGATTCAAACTGAAGACATCAAAACTATGATGGAACACATGGAGTTATGTAATAAAAAAAATATTAAGCAAAGCAGAATATGTTTTATACTTCAGATTTATCTTTGATGACAGCTTTTTGCACACTCCTGACATTCTGTCATCAGCTTCATGAGCTCGTCACCTGGAACTGTTTTCCACAGTCTTGAAGGAGTTCTCAGAGGTGCTGAGCACTTGTTGGCTGTTTTAACTTTATTTGGTCCAACTCATCCCAAACCACCTCAGTTGGGTTTAGGTCAGGTGACAGATAACAGTTTTGTTTCAATTAACCGTTTTTTGTTAACTATATAATTCCATATGTGTTCCTTCATAATTTTCATGTCTTAAGTATGAATCTACAATGTAGAAAGTAATAAAAATAAAGAAATACCAAACTTTTGACTGGTAGTGTATATGTCAGTTTTTTTTTACTCATACTTATATTATGATAAACAAACTTGAGATTATTATGTTATGTACTGTTATGCTTGCTACTATTTATCACTTAAGGAAAAAAAAATAGTATTGCTGTTACAAGGTGTCTTTGATCTCAGAAGGTGAAATGACCATATCAATAATAGCAAAATTTCATTAAAACATTTTTTCACTTCATTATTTGAACAGAAACGCCTCCACCTGGCTACATCAGTGAGGATGGAGAGGCCAGCGACCAACAGATGAATCAAAGCATGGATACAGGTACCATGAACTTATGCTTCCTTCTGTTTCCCTTGTCTGTCAGACTCAGCTACCAGACCAGGTCAAAGTCAAATGGATTTTTTCAGGAAATACATTTGTGGAGTTTTTTATATAGCATACTAAACAATCAGTTAATAGTTAATATTGAGAGAAAAAACTTGAGGAAGGGTCTAACACAGGGGTGTCAAACTCAATCAGACAAGGGGCCAAAATTTAAAACATGAAGTATATTGCGGTCCAGACATGAAAACTGTATTGTGATTTCAGAAAAGGGTGTAAAAATAACAGAACAAAACACATATATTTAGCCTAGTTTTCTGTCCAGTGCCATTTTGTCCATACCAGCTACTTGGCATCTTTTCTTGGCTGCAAGTCCATTTATGTTTGGGGTTCGGTCCTGAGCTGCATCAGAGATGACAATGTACTGATTTATGTCAACAGAACAGCAGATAGGGCTTGGTGCTTGTTGATCTATTACTTGGGCATGACTGTACGGTAGCTGTTGCAGTGTATTATGGGATTTGTAGTGTGAGTAGTGTGGACTCACTAAAAATAACAGGCCATTAATAATAGAAATATGAAATTTTCTCACAGGCCAGATCTGGCACCTGGGCCTTGAGGTTGACATGTGTGCTCAAATATCTATTTTTGTTTGGCTACAGAGCACATCAGAGTCCATCTTTATTGTTGTAACAGTTTCCACATTCAATGTGCTGTTAATGACAAACACAACAGTAGCAGCAAGGTGCCTATTTTTTTACTGTACATAATCCATTTTGCCCCTCACACAAGTAAGTTATTGTTCATCCTGTATAATTTCAGCAAGCAAGATGCAGGGTGTACTGACGAGGCTGTTGTTATAGTAACAGTGAACGGCATCTCCCCATGTGTCTGATGTAGATGGATCAGTTTTACAGAATCATGTTGTCCTTTGCAAGACAGCCTCCAGTTTGTTGGCTGTTTGATCCAATCTACCCGTCATGTCATGGTCTCCTGTGAACACGTCTGACTCGGTGACTTCCTGTTTCCTTTGTCAGGTTCTCCAGCAGAGCTTTCCCCCAGCACTCTGTCTCCTGTCAATCACAGCATGGGTAAGATGCAGATCCCTCCCATCAGAGACAATACAAGGGCTAAAACAGCACAGAACACTCATGCATACTGTGTGTTTATTCACGTTTGCACATGATTAAATAAATAAAATCTATAAATATTACACAGACATTTGCACTGCTGTAGTCCTTTGTCAGCATGAATTGTAAACTTTCCTGCCACCATCTTCTGCTGTAGACCTGCAGCCGGTGACTTACTCAGAGCCGGCCTTCTGGTGCTCTATAGCCTACTATGAGCTGAACCAGCGTGTGGGGGAGACGTTCCACGCCTCTCAGCCCTCACTGACGGTGGATGGATTCACCGATCCATCAAACTCTGAGCGTTTCTGCCTGGGCCTGCTGTCTAATGTCAACAGGAACGCAACTGTGGAGATGACCCGGAGGCACATAGGTATGGCACACATTCACACAGCTTCAGGGTAAATGATCCTCTGTTGATAACGTCTTTGCCTCTGATAGTATGACTTTCAAAAATCCACCACTGGTTTTTTCTTGCATATTCACACATGTTTTGTCAGCATTTTAAAAGACGAGCAAATGTGTTGTCTGTTTTTATAGGAAGAGGAGTTAGACTCTACTACATTGGAGGAGAGGTCTTTGCTGAGTGCCTGAGTGATAGCGCCATCTTTGTCCAGAGTCCAAACTGCAACCAGCGGTATGGCTGGCATCCAGCAACAGTGTGTAAAATTCCTCCTGGTAAGATCCTGAAGATGTCACATGTGACGCAACCCCAGAAATTAGCTGAAAATGGCAACTGTGTCCCCACTGAACAAAAGAAAATGATCAGCTTGATTTCTCGTGGGACTGAATATATGGTGATCACTGAATGTAAATAATGATGATGTTATAGAAGAACACGTATACCCACCAAATCAACCATACTGTAACTCTAATGAAAAAGAGTTTTAAAGGCCTTCACCATCAACAGTGTAGTTTTAATCCTCTGTATTTTGTGGCTTCCTACTTTGTTTTGGCTTATCGAAGGATTCAGCTTGGACTTCATCTGGGATCCAGTGCCATGTCAAAAAAAAAATTCAGTCACATCACAGTATCTATACATACCTTTAAAACAAGCACAGTCTACTACTTTACTGTCTTAACTGCATTTCCATGTGCTTGTAATGCTGACTTAAAGTGTGTCTGTTTTATAGGCTTTGTAAAGTTTTGCTTGAAGGTGAAAAGGAAGTTAGAGTCCTGCCTAATGAGTGATCTCACTTGATTGGCTTGGTTGAAGAGCCAGTCACCTGCTGGTTCTGATGCTGATTCAGCATGTTCATGCAAGCCTGCTGGTACAGATTAGGAACAAATTGAGCCAATGATGGTGAACATGCCACTAAAAAGCCTGGACAGAAATTGGCCACAGCAGCACAAAGACAGATTAGTGCCAGCTAAAAGCCAGATGTCAGCTTGGTGAAGCAAGGCCCTGGGAAAACCCACATTAACTGCTGCCACGTTTATCTCTTTCAGGTTGTAATCTAAAAATCTTCAACAACCAGGAGTTTGCAGCCCTGCTGGCTCAGTCAGTCAACCAGGGCTTTGAGGCTGTGTACCAGCTCACCAGGATGTGCACCATCCGCATGAGCTTTGTCAAAGGCTGGGGGGCCGAGTACAGGTGAGCAGTGCCAGAGAACTATCATGTGTCTGCAACTCTGTCACGGAGTAAGACATGAAAAATTGATTTGAAAGTTGTAACCAAGGAATTGATTGCTACCAATGCACCACAAATTCATCTTTAAGAGGCCACATTATGGTCTCAGTGGAGAAGTTTCACTGCCACAGTAGAAACATGATTTTGGAGTCTTATGTCCATGTTGATGTCAACATGTGGTCACATGTAATGCAGATGGTTAAATCTAGGAGAGTTTCTTGCTGCATGCACATACATGTTCTTCCAATCAACTTCAAGTAGAAACTTTTAAATACATAATCCCCCCCTGGCTGTACACTACACATACAAGAACAGTTATTTTATTAAGGATCCCCATTAGCTGAAGCCTTAGCAGGCGGTCAGTCTTCTTGGGGTCCACACAAAAGAAATATAAACATATAAACAGTGTAATGCATATTTATTTCTGTGTGTTTTGTAAGGTGGAGAACAGCCAAGCATTAACATGTATGCCTTTGTTTTTCAGGCGGCAGACTGTCACAAGCACCCCTTGCTGGATAGAGCTGCATTTGAATGGCCCCTTGCAGTGGCTGGACAAGGTTCTAACCCAGATGGGTTCCCCGTCTGCACGTTGCTCCAGTATGTCCTAAACAGCTAAGGAAATGCCCCCCCAACCCCCAAAAAAAGAAAAAAACCACAGCCCATTACAAAGATCATGAAATTCTAAACTTGTGAGTCTTCTCATGAAAAAATGGAAACCCCACAGAATGAAATTTCTGTAACATACTTCATAGTATTTGTGGCCCAGTTCCACATCCCTCTTTAAACTTTACACACACATACACCCTCCACGAACAAATGCATCTACACTGCCACACACACACACATACACACACACACACACACACACAGACTTTTCAGTAAAATTTGGCACTTTGTTACCCATCTATGTCATGCACCTTGTTAAATTGCTTTTCCCCAAATCCTTAATATTAGATCTATTTGTGGTACAAATAAAATGTATATTGGTTTTTAGTCCAGGAAGTAGGGGAAATACCAAAAATATCTGTGAATAGTTTCTCAGTATTGAAGATTGCTTGTATAAGTAACACGAGCTTGAATGCTAAAATGATTTTTGTCCAGCCCACCCCAACCATTGTTCTAAACCTAAGTTTACTTTTCTCTGGGAAACTTGGCCCCATCTTTTGTCAAAGGAGGCGAGGGGGGCTTGGTGAAGAAATGATGGCCTTGGTGGCCGTTCTCCTCTCAAGGAAACGCCACAATATGTTTTGTGAATCTGATTGAATTGACTTTGCCTGACGGCCCTTTTTATAACTCTTGACGTGTGTCTTTATAAGACATACCTCTTAATGGACAAATAGGAATGTTAGTTTAAAAAATATTCAAAAACCCAAAACAAACTGTAAACTCATTCTGGCTGTAGTTTATTTCTTTATAATGATCCCCTCATCCCCACTGAGCAGCCTGGGGTAGAAGCTAGAGAGATGTTGACCAGGCTTTGCAGAGTGCACTGGGCAGGGACCAGAGAATATCAGCTGTTATGTAAAAGCTTTTTTTTTTTCCTTTTTGACATGACACTGGGAGTCCTTAGGCTCTCCGAGGTGAAGCATTAAACGTGTTCATCAGGAGAAATTGAAGGTATCAATAAATTCATTCTGTTTTTAGCCTATATCCCCATTGTTTTGCTACTTTTTTGTATTCTCATGTATTTTTATATATAAATATACTTAAATTTTTCTGTCGTTCACTTTTTATTGAAGTAATATTTTCAAGACCACAGTTGTTTCTAAAGTGACACGGAGGGCATGGATCATTCCTTCATTTTACCCAAAAGGTTCAGTTTGAATTCATTTCCAAATAGCAGCTCTTTGTCTTGGTTAACAAAAAAAAAAGAATCACTGCCCCTCATGATGTGTAGCCTGTTTATATCCTTTTGTTTTCAAGAAAAAATCTGGTGCATTTAAAGTACACAAAAACGACAGATTTGCCTGAAACCCAAAGTCTACTTTCCTGTAATGGTTTTAATGATTCCAGAGGCATGTAAAACTTTGTAATGGCCATTTACTTATTCATCTCTTCATTTTTTTGAGAAACACACGTGACCTCTTGTAGCCTTTTGGTGCTCAGTCAAGCGGGTTAAGGTCAACCAACAAAATTGGCTTCAAAATGTTACAGAAACATGGGAGGAGAGAAGTTTTTCTTCCACGAGAAAAGAAGAGCAAATGTGCCTGCACACTGGGACATTCTGTGTTAATGTGTGTTTTGTATTTGTTCTGTCTTTAAAATACAGTATGTACAAGACTTATTAGCTTAAACTCTGCCATTATTGTCATTACGTGGCTGTTGCGAGTTTAACATGTTTCCCCCTCCTTTCTTTTTGATGTAAATGTGTTTACCTTATGGCACTAGTGATTGTACTTTAAGTGCACCTAGTGAAGTTTGGATTTGGGGAACTGAACCATGTGTTAGGGTCCAGTGTTACATTGTTTTTATCTTTGGCCTGCAACATATGAATGTGAAAAAATACATTACAAAAACTGACGTGGACCAGACATACATATACATAACAGTAGTACAGTATGTGTGTATTTAACAGTAATCTTTTTGCAAAGCAGTCAGTACAGTAGATGTCGCAGTTGTTTTACCAGTAGAGGGCGGTATTGATAGAGCAGTTCTTATTTTTTGTTTCTTTATTTTATTTTTATTTTTTTTTTTTTTTTTTTTTTTTTTTTTTTTTTTTTTTTTTTTTTTTTTTTTTTTTTTTTTTTTTTTTTTTTTTTTTTTTTTTTTTTTTTTTTTTTATTTTTTTTTTTTTTTGATTTTTTTTTTTTTTTTTCCCAGACCATA
>OMNW01011632.1:6093-16382 GCA_900303245.1 Selene dorsalis | reverse complement strand
TCACAGGGAGCGAGGCGCGTCGCTATGGCAACACGGCCCAAACAACATTTTGCTAACAGCTAACAAGCTAACGTTACGCAGCCAAGGATGGAGCGAGTTAAGCAGTCATTTAAAAGGGTTTTTATCAACAACGTAGACTCGTACTCATCCAAACACATCGCCAAGGTAAATATATTCACACGTGGAGTGTGAAAATGGAGCTGGTAGCTGCTGTTTTTTGTTTCTGTGAAACTAGTTTCACCACTTCCGGAAATCGAGCTAGCTCTAAACTTCGGTTGCGGTCAGTAACGTCAACAACAGTGAATTATCGTTCACATCTTTGCAGTTTCTGTCTGAACGTGTTGTCGGAGCATCTGTTGATCCTGATGGAGAAGCGGAGCCTGAAGAGGAGCAGAGCAGAGCGGCAGCGTTTCAGGTGATAGGAAGTGTATCTGAGAAATCTGACGAGGACCGACCACGTGTGCTGGAGTGTTCAGTAAGTACTTCATCTTAAATCACACACACCGACACACTTCCTGCTTCACTTAAAGTCTGCACTCTTGTGTGTGTGTGTGTGAAAGCGAGCGGACAGAGACGAGCTCCTGCTCACGCTGATGAGCTGTGATGTCGTCATCTACAACGTCAGCCAGCACGGTGATCAGGTGGAGGAGGCCCGCTGGGCCGTCTCAGGTGAGCGGTGCTCCGTGTCTGTTCCATCTGCAGCTGAACATGAAAATCAGACATCTGCAGGAAAATGATTTCCATTTGTCTTCATAGGTCTGAGGTAGCTTTATTTTGATATTTTCTTTCTGTCTGTTATTATGAACAGTTCAAACATGGAAGAAATCAATTAGTACTTTTCCCACAGGGTCAAGTTGCAAAGTGCAATTAAATAATAATAATGATGATAAAAAAATAAACATTTGAGGGAAAACAGATATAAATATAAAATAGGATAACAAGGTAATCATCTTGAGGGAACAAGTTATTATCTTATTAATAGTAATGTACAGTATATTTAATCAGCGAATGACTAGCTTTGTGTTTTGCACTTTAAGCTCTTCATGATGAAATGGGAAATTTTCCTGGACCGAAGATGTTCATCCTCATCTCCACGGTGATGACCTGGGCTTGCAGCAAGCCTGTGGATCCTGTAAGTGGACACACACAGAATACATCTGGCTAACCTAAACTTTGTTAGAAAAAGATATTTGCATTAACAGTAGTACAGTCATGTTACACTATTCGTTTCATTCCATCAATCATTTTCAACAGCCAAATAAACCCCTAAAATAAAACTGAAGGCAAATTTTACACATTGATCATATTTGGTCCAAACATAAACTATTCTTTTCATATGACGATTGCCCCTATGAGGAGAGAAGTGCATATGTTCATATATCCAGTGTTGTAAAATGCACAGTAGTTAGGAACCTTTAGAAGCAAAGTGGACTTTTCAACCCAAGTGTAACTGTGAGTAACTAATCTTTCATTCACAATATTTAATGGTTTTAAACAAGGAAAGCAGATTCTCTTTTGTGACAGGTTTATATACACATCAGTTTGAACTCGTCTGCTGTGTAACAGGATGACACGGAGCTTCCTTTCACCGATGAGATTTTCTGGAGAAGGCGAGCTCATCCCAACTTCAAACAACACATCGACCTGGAGAAGAAGGTGGTCAAACTGGGCAAAACTGTGAGTTTCAAAATTCGGACTCATTACATTTTGCCTGACTGGAGACGTGTGATTGAGACGTTTCACCCCGTGGTGTCATTCTTTCACGTAGGACAGAGCGGCGTTCTCAACGTACGTGGTGGTGTCGGGACTCCAGTATGGGATGGGAGAGCAGGTCTTCCACTTCTTTTTTAAGGTGAGATTTGAGAACTGATGCTGATCATTGCTTTGATCATCAACAAGATTCACACAGGATTAATCCATCAGAGTTCAGACAGAACTTCTACCAACATGTTATCTGATTTCTATTTGTAATAAAGTTCATTTTTGAGTTGGTAGTATTAAGTAAAAGCCCTGAATCTCAGGTGTCATTAGGAATCATTCTGGGCAGTATTGGTGGAGACATATGGACACAGTGATGGACCAACACCCAGGAATGTACTTCACATGTGTAACTAATAGAAATAATCTGTTTTATTAGACTTCATGGCTGGGACAAGAAGCTGAAATACCTATCTTTGGAGACGGCAACAATATTGTTCCCACGATTCACATCTATGACCTGGCGAGGTTTGACACACACATACTTCCACACATAACAACAAAACATTTATCTCCGTGAGATTACGGAGTATCTCGCTCCGAGCACTGCTCTGCATCTGTATTGACTTATACTGGAGGCACAGGAATTTGCTATAAAGTTAACACAGTGTGATTTCCTTGTGTAAATTCAGTGTGGTTCAGAACGTGATTGAACATCCGCCCAAGCCGTACTACCTGCTGGCTGTGGACTCCTCCAACAGTACCATGGGGGACATTGTGAAGGTGTGTTTCAGTATGTGAATGTGAATGTGAATGTGCATGGGCTCAAACTTCAGTCCAGTCAGACAGTGACATCTCTTTCTCCCACAGAAAGTCGCCTCTGTCCTTGGACCAGGGAAGATCCAGAAAAAGCCATTTGAAGAGGCCTTCCTGATAAAGGACCTAAGTGTATATTATACCTGTTTAAATAAGAAATGACTTTGTTTTCATGTTGCCATCAAGTGACCAAAAGAAAAACAACATATTGCAATATGAAAGCTATTTTTAAAGCAATAGTTACAATTACAAATGAAGGTGTTTGTCCTGTCATAAGGGGATTGAAGGTGTATTTAAAACACAGAGTCAAAGAAATATATATATTTTTTAACATACATCTTATCAACAGATAATGGAAATTGATTCCATGATGGTCAACCTTCATATGGAGGGGGTGTACCTCAAGGAGCTGTTCTCGATCAACTGGCTGTGTGAATCTGGTTTGGTGGAGAACATAAAACTGGTGGTGGAGGAGTACCGTCAGAGCAGAGGACTGCTGGTAGGGAATAAATGTGTCTGTCTAGAGAACAGACAGAGTTGTGTATCATAAAGTATACTGACAGTTGTCTTAAATTTAATTTAGTTGTGCTAATGTCATCCATGCTGTGTGCTCTCTCCAGCCCATCCGTCTGTGTGTACTGGGCCCTCCTGCAGTGGGGAAAAGTACAGTATCGAAACAGATCAGTGAACACTACAAGCTCCACCACATCACGCTGAAGGAGACCATCTCTGAAACCATAACACAACTAGTGAGCTCTAACGTGACGCATATTCATACGATCTGTTGGTACTGATGAAGCAGCTGTAGACCTTTGAACTGTCACACAAACATCCTTACAAACTATTTCTATCCCCATATCTAGGAAGATACTGCCAAGGGAGCTTATTCAGATGCAGAGAATTCAGATACAGCAGATGAGGCTCGGGAGATGCTCCTCAAACTGAAGGACAGTATGGAGCAGAATGAGGGTATGGACATTAAGTAAATATTAGTTTCAAGGTCTGTGTGTTTGGTCAGACTTAACTGAGCCCTGTCAGCTGTCATTTTGAATCTCCTGAAGTTCTAAGGATGGGTTGTGTTTTTGAAAACCAGTCTTACTTCAACACTCTTATTTAACTGAAATTGAAAGTTATGACAACGTTTCACATAAATGGTTAATATATTACATGGCCGAAGATAAACAGGGATGAAGTTCGGTCTGTAGTAGAGACAGACAACCACAGGGCAGTAAAAATTACAACTCTTAGTTTTGAAAGAAGAAGTAAAGAAATAAAAATAGAAATAAGATGTCGTATAAATCATTGGAATCTCCCTTAAAGATGATTCAGCACACTGTCGCATCATCTCCTTCGTCCTTCAGGTCTTCTTGACGACCAGCTGTTGGTGAAGGTCGTGAAAGACAAGCTGATGTCTAACCCGTGCAGAAACCAGGGTTTCGTTCTTGACGGTCTCCCCATGACATATGAACAAGCTGCAGAACTCTTCAGTGGTGGGACGCCAACTCAAAACTTTGACAGCAGTAGTTTTAGAATCACGTGCTCTGGCTGCATGTAACTATACTTTCATACACAAACGTATATTGTCTTTGTTCTTTAGCTGAAGAAGATGAATCCGAAGATGGAACATCTCAGATTTCTTCACATAGCAAGAAGATTATACCAGGTATCTGTATTGCGGTGTCATCATAATGCATCACAAATATTTTAATCATGCGTGGTGTGTATAACACTGATATCAAGAGAGTAATAATATCACAGCAACAAAGAGCAAGTTGAAAAATGTTTGGAATATAATGACTGTAACAACGTGCGTAGACTTATTAGAAAGCCTGAGACTGGTGTTGTAGTAATGGTGATAGTTGCCTTGTGTGTATTTCAGAGTTTGTGTTCAGCCTGGATGCGACAGACGACTTCCTGAAGGAGAGGGTGATGAACTTGCCTGAGAGGCTGGTACAGGAACACAATTACGAGCAGGAACACTTCCTGCAATGTCTGGCCAGCTACAGAGAAAACAACATGAAGGATGAAACTGTCGTCAGCTACTTTGATGAGCAGGACATCATCCCTCTGTGCCTAGGTAATCCAGGGAGAACGCTTCAGTACGACCTCACCAAACAAACTTGGTGATTGGTGGTATGGTTTAATATCTGCCATGAATTTATACCATTGCTACTTTAATGACAATGTGTTCCTGTCGTCCTCTCTAGAGATCACCAGCAGTGACGAACCGGACTGCCTGCTGCTGATGCAGAAGATCTACAACACGCTGGGCAAACCCAGAAACTACGGCCCCGGTATCCAAGAGGTGGAGGAGGAGGAGCGGAGGACAGCTGAAGAGAAGCTGAGGAGAGAGGCTCTGGAGAGAGCGCAGGAGGAGCAGAGGGAGGTCGAGGAGGCCGGACGCAGGGCCGCGTGCTGGGAGGGGTGGGTAGGTATCGAGAGGAGAGCCGGAGTGTGAATAGAGACGAGGATGTGGAGGTTGTACCTGGTGTTTAAATATGTTTTTGTGCGCATGGGTCGACTAATGATGGAGAAACCATCTCTTTCCATCACCGAGGGCAATGTACGGTCATTACACAACTAAAGGGTTGAGTTATCCACCCTAGTGAGGAATCAAGAGTGTGTGGCTGCAGGAAGATACTACTTGGATACAAAAATCGGTTTGAGAGTGTCTGCACACACCATCTTCATGTTTTCTGTAATCTTCACTAACCTTGCAACCACATGTGAATTCATTCTGCTGAGGGTCTCCACTGTGCTACTATGAGAAACGGCTTTTAGTTAACCAACTGTGTTGTTTGTCTCATACCAGATGTTAAAGATATAGATAAACTGAAAGACTAATGACTGATACATCAACAGAACTGTCCTGGATTACCAAGGACATGACAGTATCTATGAGTAGAGCATGGTGTTCAGGTTAGGGAAGGAAAAGAGGAGGCTGGAGCAGAATGATACCAGGGTGGTGTCATCATGTTGATGTTTGGTATTGGTTTTGGTGGTTCATGTGATTTTGGTGGTGCATGTGTATCCAGACCAGGCGTTTGGATGAGGTGAGGCAGCAGGAGCAGGAGCTGATGGAGTCCCAGTCAGTCCCCATGAGGAACTACCTGCTGGAGCGCGTCATGCCCACTCTCACCCAGGGTCTGATGGAATGCTGCAGAGCACGACCACAGGACCCGGTGGACTTCCTGGTATGACACTCGCCACCTGTTATTACCTCACTCTAAGGATTAAAGTTCTGATTTGATCATGTGTTCCGGTTTGTCTCTTTCCAGGCAGAGTACCTGTTTAAGAACAACCCCAGTGAGTACTAAAGGTAGCGGTCCTTTCTCATGGCTGCTCCCACCCAGAACAACAACAAGAACAACAGCAGAAATAAAATCTTTTTCTCCACTCCTAATTTTCCTGTGCTCTTTAGGATATTAGAGATTAGAGTCAAATACATGCAGCACTTCTAATAGAGGAAAACCTCCTGCAGTCTTTTAGACATGCCAAGTGTCCCTCAGTTCATGCTGGGATTTTGATTAGGTCTGATTTGTAAGTGGCCAAATCCCCTGCCCCTGTTGTATTTACACAGCTTTGTTTGGGCTCTTGTGCGCCGGCCATTATTTAAAAGCACCCCAAAAAAGAGGATGAAAGTGTGCGTGAAGCCAAAAGCTAATTAGGAAGTTAATTTGCGTAATGAACTTGGTAAACTCCAAAGTAGACACGCTCGGGTCATAATTGCTTTGATTTGGCTTCCGATTTCCAGGAAGGATAAATGTTACAAATGGCAGCTAATTTGTGTCTCTCTCATGTCGCCACTCGCGACTCCAAAGTGTACATAATTGGTTGCAACAGAACACCAAATTATTTCATTGTACATACTTAATCACCACATGGGGAAATTAGTTGAGTTTATTTGGGAAACATTGTGACGCAAGCTGCTGCAATTTGACTGCACCATCTGTGAGTCCTAGGTACAAGCATAACACGGAGAGTTTCCTGAAGGTGAAATCCACACATTTAAGTAAACATGATATAATATTCTCATGCCCTCATTGTGATAGTCTCATGTGATGTGAAACATGCAACAAATATGTTATTACGTGTCTGAGCGAACAGTCCGAAGCTCTGGCAGCGCCGTTTTATTGTCATTAAAAAATGATGGCATTAATGATGATGAGTTCTATTTATAGGTGCCTTTCACAGTAAGAAATGAAATAGGAAATACAAATACAAAATGGATTTGAATATATATAAATGCGTAAAATGAATATGATGCACTGAACACAAGTGATGGAAATTATAAAATGAAAAAAAAAAAAAAAAAACTGGTCTCTCTCACCAAGAAGTAGGTTCCATTTTAAACTAGTATACACACAGTTCAGTAAACTTAGTCTTTATTTTAAATGGCGTTATACAAATGCATACATATTCGTATATCATTTATTAACCACTCCTTGTGTATCCATGTATGCTCTCTGATGTCAACGTATTCCTCTGAAGGGGCCTATCTGCTGTCATCTTATGCCCGTGACGTGTACATGAAAAGTTTTTTGGTTAAAATAGTTAAAATGTTTGAACGTCTTAAGTTTTGTTGAATTGTGGTGTGAAATTAGTATTTTTTTAATTATCTTGGCAGAATATTGTCTCTGTCAGCTTGAGGCACATCTGTGCCTTCCTTTTGTACCCTAGAGACTTTGCTGTGTCTCCTAAGTTGTCTCCTTTCTTGGATGAGGCACTAGATCTCCTGGAAGATGGTGCCACTGAAGCATTTTCTCACCTTACCCCCCCTCCTGGTGCATTTTTTCCTCAAATATTGGTAAATGCTGGCCCCCATTCTCTTTTACACTGTGTCTCCAAGTATCTTGTGGGTTGTAGTCAGGTCACTGTGGATTATTTCCCACAGTTTGGCACCAGACCACTCCTTATTCAGCCTGTGCCCTGCTGTGTCCTCATGCTTCTAGCCTGCAGTTCTGGGAGATGTTTCACTCAACCCAGACCCAGTTGTACCCAGTTGTAGAAAGCAGTCAATGTGAAAGTGACTCTTCTCAAACCACAAAAACACAAGCACATCTGTTGCTTGCAGCTGCATCAAAGGAACAGGGACTTGAAGCATTAACAGTTGAACATACAGGTGGATGATGTAACTGATGTCGATACTTCCTGACTCTGCAGGACTAGTTTGCTGTACCTTGTGATATGTTCAGAGTTTGTATGTTTTTGTTGTATTTATCACTCTCAGTTACACCTCTGGTAGTCTAATGGATGGATTTTTAAGCTGCTAATTTGACTGATTATTCCAGTTTCAACCTAGATGTGTCTGTACAAACTGATGTCAGTTTGCCTGCCACAACCAGCTGAAGTAACAGACAGATTTATACTAACTCCCAATCTGAAGTAACTCTCATCCTCTAAGCACTATTCAGAGTGACCACAGTTTCCTGAAGAAGTGAAGCAGCCATTGTTAGTTGAGTTAAATGCAGGTTGGAGATCTTTGATTTCCATCACCACAGCAACAGGTTGGAATGTACATGAGCACCAAAACTGTCACACCACAATGTCAAATTGAAACATCAGCACAAGTGGACATAAAGCCATAGATTCAGAGTGTATTATTGATTAGAACATCTCATCTATGTAGTGTATGTAAAGATTATCTAGGGACATGACAAATATTAAGGGGAACACTTGTCTAGCCATAAACCCCAGAGGATCTGCTCCATCATCCAGATAGCAAAGATACTGCTGTTTGTTTATTGATGTTCTTGTGTTACTCTGTATGTCCAGCAGGGGGAGGCCTAAACACTCTTTTCATTTGTAACGGGATAGTGTGTCTTATAGTGTCACTTACAACATTGATGGTGGTAGAAAGTAACTGTAAATATTACTGTATTTTACTTCACTGTTTACATTGTATCATTCTTTATACTCCTCTTTTCTGCATTTCAAAAGCCAGTACTGCACTTTCCTGTCTACCACATTTATCTGATCTGATATATATTTTACATAATAAAACATATTGTAAGATACAGTACAAAGTCCCTTTGGGAAAAGCTGTGTCTGTTTCCCTTCCAAAATGGTTTCATTTAAATCTATAAAAACAATAAGATGTGAAACAGTTCTGTCCATCAGAGAGTTTCTTCATTTTCTGCTCTCCTGTTAATCATTTCACAGCCCAGATTTATGTTGTGACTCTTTTCCATAGAGTAAATGGTTTTAAACAGGAAACTGAAAACATTAATGCATAAAATGATTTCAAACATTTCATGATAGTATAACAGTTGCAGCTGCAGTGTGTGTCACTGCTTTAAGTCAGCAGCATATTTAAACATTTAGGAGCCTTTAACTTTGAGAGTGGGATCCTCCAGGTCACAGCTGACCTTTGACCTTCAGGCTAAACTCCAGAAAAACACCTCTGGGGGCTGCGTTTTTGGATCGGCCGGGTCTGATCCCATTTAAAAGCTCAAACAGACTTGTATGTCATGTGTGCATTGCACCAGTAGGTGTCAGTCTTAGATCATAGAAGCAGGAGTCAGTCAGCCTCAGCGAGGAGGTGATGATGGTGGGATCGCTGTGTTCTTCTTATTTAGACAGTAAATGAACGTACAGTTGTCATGGACGTACAGCATGCTCCATTCACACTCAACCTTTTGTGAACAAAAGGCAATGGAAACTTGTGTAATGTTAAAGTTGGAGTTTCTATACCATTCACTATTACATCACTTTTACATCAGTTGGTGGTGGAGCAGCAGACAGACACAGGGCCTCATTCATCCCTGTGCAAAGATAATCCCAAGGGCAGTTTAGGGGGCTCCTGGCCAACTTTCCATATACAGGTCACAAAACAGCTGCGTAGTGTCGTCTGTGTCTTTGTCAAGTCTGACAAAACAACTCTGATGATGTCATCAAGGTTAGCTCCCAGAGAGGACGTGGAGGTGTTGCATTTGATAGACGGTCTAACAGATCGAGGCCTTTGCTTGCCGGGAAACAAACCCTTATGTGGAAGTCGAAACTTTCAGTCAGGTCACATGATCTTCGGTGGTCCACTTATCTGTGTAAAAGTTTGCTTCTTTTCTGTGCACCATGTGAATGGATTATCCATGCTGGCTAAAAACCTTAGGTACAACATTAACTTTCTGAAGTATCCATTGAAATAGGTGAATTTATGCACATTTTGCTTTAAATCCATAAATTATACTTTCTGCATCTTATGAGATGAAGGGGTGAGTGACATAAAATCATGTCCCCATAATTACATGGGTCTGGGTGGTTGCTTGGAAATGCTCACACCCGGGGAGGACTGAATGCTCATTCAGTATAACTGCCCCCTCACACCTTCACTTCACTCTGGACAGCAGACTAAACCTTTGGTGTTGGTCTCCTTCCTCTTATCAATTCAAAAATGATTCTATTCTGTATCTCTTGTTGTTATTCTTCAACGAACTGACTTGCTGGCATGAGGGAAATATAATGTGGCTCATGGCAGTGACAACCTTGTGGCAGATGATATGTCCCTCCATCATAACTAATACATACCATCATCAGCTATAAGCCATGTGTGTGGCAGCATCTGGACTGAATCCACTCTCACTGATGCTGGTCACTGTTCCCTAACACCCCTTAATTCATGGAGGGATCACACACACACACACATACACACACAAACGCACATAAACAGCAATGTCATATCCAAACAGACAAGACAGAATGACACACATCAAACTGCTGGTGTAAGTGGTAAGCCCCCTCCTTCCACTCACAGCCCTAATCCACCCCAACCCAAAAAA
>OMNW01011630.1:3335-13663 GCA_900303245.1 Selene dorsalis | reverse complement strand
GTCGCATGTTGGCTCTCAGGCCTTTGGGAGGCTCATTGGTCACCTGGAAGTGACAAAGCAGAGGCGTACAAGGCTTGATGCTGCAGACCACAACGTGTCCTACTCAGTTTGCAAGAGATCCTAGAAGGTCTATGACAGCTGCAGCTCTCAGGCAGATCTGCCCCATAGGAACCTCAGCAGAATTCCCACTCATCAGTTTTGTTTCTAACACTGAAAGCCGGATAATCAACTGACCAAGCCTGACAACTTCAAATCCCTAAAAATAGTTCAAATAATAATCATCATCATAATGTAATGAATTCAAAACTGTTTAAACAGTCAATTCAGTTTCATTTTACTGATTATAGCAGTGACTGCACATGGATGATGCATACTAGGAGGTAAACAAAAAAATCACTTACCAATAATTAAATAAACCTTACTTTATAAATGAGAGAGAAAAAAAGTAAGCAAATGCTTCTGATCATGATTTCAGAGCAGCAACCATAGGAAAAACAATCAGGGATTATTGTTGCAAATATTTGTCTAACAGTGTAGATGTTTTATAGTGTGGAAGAAACCTTGAGACAGATTAGACTCCCTTGATAAACCTTTGAAAAGAGCCCTAAAGATGTCTTCACAAAACACTCTTCTAACAAACAGGAGCTGTGGTGGAATCTTATCTGCATTATAATCTATTATTCATGAAACTGTTCAGGAGTTTCACAAAAAAAAGCAGTGGAGAATTGGTAAAGGTAAAAGTGAGGTCACACACAACAGCTTCAGCAGAGTGAATAAATGACCACGCTACCAGCTTTATGTTCTTTTAGACAATATGCCATCTATTAGAGTATAATGCAAACATCTGGACAGCACAAGGACAACAAGGCCTTGAGTGGTTTGTTTATCCTGTTTGTTTCTCCCAAAGATGATTAAAATCCTCCACGGGCATCATAGATCTAATTTCCAGTAGACAAAGAGTGTAGATCTTTGAATACTGAAATATCACTGAATCAATAAACCAATGGGAGGATATTCCTGGATACAAAGTAATGAAGCACCTTACTGAAGCAGGGATCCAATTTTGTTGTATTTTAATGCAATGACAATAAAACGCTGTAAAATGTTTCATTAAATACACAGTTTGTGATTTTTTCTACATCTAATGATGTAGGGGGAAATTAACTTTTTTTTTTCTGAGGCTGTGGTTTTGTACCAGATAATGCACAATATACACAAATTCCATATTTCAACTTTCTGATATCTGACTGACCTCTGGTATTAACAATTTAAAGGAGCTCTCCAACTTTTTAGCAACAAACAGCAGCTGTGGGGAAACGCAGTGACAGCTGAATGTGCAAGTTACAAGAAAAGTGTCTAACCTGTGAATTTACAGATCAGTGAATGGATGACATTTTGGGTCAAGTCAGTTTCTTTTACATAGCCCATGGAATTAATAGCATGCAAACTCATATATATATATTTTCCTTCAGCACTTTTTGTGTTTCCACGTAACTTTGCATTACTGGCTACAGAAACACCACCTCTGCCTTTTGTTTAACTAATTACAAAGAATGCTGAATGTCACATAAAGCACAAATGAAAGGAAAGCAAACTGCATCCATTTTGCCTTTGTGCTACTGTCCACTATTGGTGTTTTATCCAAACATACTACAAGGCTGTTGTGTAATGTAATGTAAAGTATTGGATTTAAATATTAAAAGTCTTTTGAACAGAAAAATGTGCAGTATAAACTTTAGGTTTCCATAGAAGAGTAAGAAATTATACTTATATTCTTATATTATTATGAACATCTAGAACATTCGCTTTGAAACCATTTATGTTGATACTCTTCATGAAGAGTAATGAAGAGGAGCTAGTGGTAGACTGCACAGAGAGAGAGAACACAGATTTATAAAACAAATAAACTTATTTGAAGTGAATGCAATTTTTAGTAGTCTGTGCATGCGTGTGTGTGCAATCACCTTGACAGAGTTTTGAAGCACTGTAACAGGGAATACTTTGGAGGGCATGGAGCTGAGAAACAAACGGAAATTCTCGTGGATTGATGTATCTGCACAGGAAGAGAAATGAACATCATTTACAGGCAAACACAAAGAGAGTAACTTTGTGATGGTCTCTCTAAAATGCGCACATTTTTTTTATCAATACAAATGCTGTGAAAAACTATGGAAACAGACACCACAAAGACACCAGTCATTTAGTCATTTCATAACTAAGAAGCTCCAATACGCTGTGCTACAGTATAGATATTTGCTTGTGTTTTTGGTATTTTTCTATCTTTCTTTCTTTTCTTTTCACGCACTAAGATCTCAGCCATCACACATTAGTGCTGCACAGGACAAGTCACCTGTGTCGACAGCAAATTCCAAAATTGCTTTCACAGTCTGCCACATTGCCTCTTTTTGACACCTGTGGACATGTCACATATCCAGCATGCAATAAAGATGCTGCAGAAACGCAGGAAACTATACTGGGGTCAAGGTTTTTGTTGTGTAATTTAACCTATGAGCACCAGAAAGACAGAAATGCATGTGATATATGGTCAAACACAGTGATGTGATTTTGGGCAGTAATCGTTTGCCCCACACTCAAGGTCAGGTGCGATTATATATGGTAATATGGTAAATCTGTCACATAAGCTTAATGACATTTTGTAAAATGTGTCTTAACCTTAACTGGTGTCTTAACCTGGAAGAGCCTATTAGATAATTAAAATGGGTGTGTTTAATAAGTCATAAATACTAACATGATTTACTATCAATCCTATATTGCATAATTATTACGAAGGGAAATTCATTTGTCTGTCAGCTCATCTACCATTTGCAGAAGAATTAAAAAGCCTGACAGCTGTGGGTATAAAAGATCTTCTGTATCTCTCTGTCCTGCTAAGAAGAGAGAGGAGCCGTCCACCACTGCTGCTTCTTTGATCCATCAAGGTGTTATGGAGTGGATGGTCCATGTTGTTCAGGATGGCCTCCATCATCCTCATTGTGTATCTCTCCACCACTTCCCCCAGAGAGTCCATCTTTACCCTCATCACAGGACCAGCCTTCTTCTTTTGCCTGCTTTTTTTCCCAAACTTCCTCCCCAACAGACTGCAGCATAAAATAAAACACTTGCCACCGCAGACTGATAGAACATCTGCAGCATCTTACTACAGATGTTCAGTGATCTGAGCTTTCTTAAGAAATAGAGGCAGCTCTGCCCCTTTTTGTGGAGTGCATCAGTGTTAAAGGACCAGTCCAACTTATTATCCAGGTGTACACCTAGATATTTATAGGTTGTCACCACCTCGATATCTACTCCACAAGTGTTCACTGGCTGAAGAGGGGGCTTGGACCTACAGAAATCTATTATCATTTCCTTTGTCTTTGAGGTGTTCAGTATGAGGCAGTTTTGACTTCAGTCACTGAAGGCTTTTATTAAATCCCTATATTCAGATTCCTGTCCATTCCTGATACATGCCACAATAGCAGTGTCATCTGAGTATTTCTGGATGTGGCAGGACTTAGGGTTGTATTTAAAGTCTGCTGTATACAATGTAAACAGGAATGGAGCAGGACAGTCCCCTGTGGAGCCCCATGCTACTCATTAATGTCCCAGAAACACAGTACCCCAACCTGACAAACTGTGGCCTTTCTGCCAGGTAATCTGTGATCCAGAAGTACACCACTAATTTGATCACGTTTTAGCTTCATTAGCATGTACCCTTAGAGCAGCAGTCTGATTTAGAGGCTGTAGCCTTTCGTATTAATGATCCAGTGTAATTTTGTCATTTGTGTCATGTTATATCCAAAAGTTTTAGATTGGAACGGTGTTTTATTCCCTGCTAAATGACATATTTTAAGTGATTAATTCATCATGTCATTCATCATCTTTAAATCTTATTCTTAGGAGCAACTGCACAAAATGTGATGAGAAATGGGACAGCCATTGTCCCAGTCAGCCCTTGTGTCTCTGTGCTAACGCCACCATACCTGGCTCTGTAAAGGTCTTGATGAGCTCCTCCATGGCTAACATCCAGGACACAGCCAGATGGCAGTTCTGCAGAAAGACCCAGTTGCCACTCTTCAGTGCTGCATGGATCAGCTTCTCAGCTATAGGCCCCTGGCCTTGACCCAAGGAGATGGACTCAACTCTGAGAGAAATTATGTGGTATGATGATCAGTACATCCATTTTTACTTTGTTTGCATGGAAAAGCTGGAGGGATTGTAGTTCCGTTATTGGTTCCAGAAGAATAGTAAGGGAAACTAAACTAAATCCTCACCATTGTGTCTAGGAAGGTGTGGAGTATCACGTATAAGAATGTTGAAATTCAACTCCCTTGGGAAACCTCCTAAAAAACTGCTCAAAGTTGGGGTACTCCGAAATGTTTTTGAATTTTGAAATGTTTAATTTGACCTTAAGTAACTAATTAGGGGTTTTTCATGATTCCGAGTTGATTGCAAGCAAGCATTCACCCAAAACACTCCTTGGTGGAAAAAAATAGCCACACCCACTTTTCCCACTCATCAGACCCTTACCACTACAGTACTCCTTAGCATGACAGGGGTTATCTTTAAAGAGGACCTATGCAGCATGCTGTAAATCTTGTCAATAGAAATAAAATAAGAACATAATGAATGAAAATAAAAATAACTTGTTTTTTCATTAATGATGCCTTCAAGCTAAATGAGAATATATCAGACATGATAAAGCTGGTGAAACCTTTCAGAAAATGGTGTTAAAAAAATAAAATAAATAAAAACAGAACAAAAAACATATTTAGCCTGGTTTTCTCTCCTATGTCATTTTGTGCATGCCAGATACTTGGTAGTTTTTCTTGGCTGCCAGTTCATTTACTGTATGTTTGAGGTCAGGTCCTGAGTTGTGGATACTCAGAGACAGAGTGGAAGCACGCATCAGTAAGACGACCATGTGCCGATTTGTTGTTAATAGAGCAGCAGATAGGGCTTGGCGCTTGGCGATCTATTGCTTGGTCATGACCCTATGGTAGCTGTTGCAGTGTATTATGGGATTTGTAGCGTGAGTTGTGTGAGTGCTATACCAGTGGGCCATTAATAATAGAAATTTTTTCTTGCAGGCCACATAAAATTGTATCATGGGATGGATCTGGCCCCCAGGCCTTGAGTTTGACATGTGTGTCCAAGACTATAATTTCCTACAAAAGGGTAAAAAGGGTAGAATATAAGTTATATTATATTAAGTATTTAGCAATAATGTAAGTATTTTTATGACATTAAAGAAAACCTCTGCCATGTGCAGGAATAGCTTCTATTATATAATAATATTCTATTGAGAAGGAACAGGAGATCACTTTTACAGTAGCCTAACTGCAACTGTAAGTTGTAACTGCAAAAATCCTCTCTAAGACATAGGCCTACACCATTGTAACCTAGCTAGATAGCTAATGGGGCAAGCAGCTAGCATTTAATAAAATAAAATAAAAAAGAGCAGTTTGGGGTGTGTAATGCATACATGGGAGCTGGCTAACTAACCATGTTACTTACTGTTAGCCAACTAAAAACTTCCCAATTTAAAAAAAGTTTCTTATGCATGTTATCAATATAGTGACATGAAATATTTCAAGTTCTTAAAAAAAGATGTAGATAATACTTATCCGGGACCCGGTCCTGGATAAGCGGGAGAAGATGGATGGATGGATGGATGGATGGATGGATGGATGGATGGATAATACTTATGTATCAGACGTAAAAAATAGTATATTGTGTCTGTCAATGGTCGAAGGTCGCCAGTGGCTTCAGCATGTCTGGCCAACTACAACAAATACCACTAAACAAGATTTAGGCCTATATACGATGGCAAATAATAAAAAAAAGAAACTATTGAAGCAACCTTTTAATTTAGTGAGAAGGGTGTGTGTGTTTATATGTATGTTTCAGTTTCAGCAGAGCTGAGCACTGTATATTCTTTGTACTTTCCCTCTCTTCATTTCTAACAAACTTGTTCCAGTTTTTGCTGGTATGTGAAATCCTTTCTCTCTCACTCTCGCTTGCTCCCAATCCACATATAAAAAAATGAATGTTATATATAAACAACAATAATAGTGATGAAAACACAGATGCGTAAAAAACACACATTTGGAAACATTGTAACAATTCCTGTGACCACAGCTAGCCACAGCAGTCTATGACAGCAAATTTGCAGAAACGTTGTGGTGATTCATTGGAGGTCCGAGGACACGGCTGTTTTTTTCCATCAAGGAGTGTTTTGGTGAAAAACTAGTGCTTGCAATCAACTCAGAATCATGAAAAACTCCTAATATGACCGTTCACAAGTTACTTAAGGTCAAATTAAACATTTCTGATTTTTTGAAAATCGGTTCCCCAACTTTGAACAGTTTGTTAGGAGGATTCCCATGGGAATTGAATTTCAACAATTTAATATGTGATATTACACACCTTCCTAAAGACCATGGTGAAGACATTTCTTGGTAAGGATTTAGCTCCCAGATTGGTCAAATATCTGATAAAATGCCCTTACAGTATAGTAATACTGCAAGATGCTTTACAATCCACCCTTCAGCTATTCTGTGTGTTTATTTTTCCTTTTTACCTGTCAAGACATCCTCTCTCTTTTGCAAAACGCTGGAAGGCACCCATGGGGTCTGATCCTGTGCTGAGAATGAAAATCAGTGGGGTGGTCGGGGACATGTCGCTGTAAAGGTTAGCTAGGTCAACAGGAGGGTTTTCGGCAAACTGCTTCCCCAAGCTGACTATCACAAACTCTGTTGCTGCAAACACCACCTGGAGGGAGAGGAAGGTAGGGCAGCACAACACAACAAATGGGGTGTGACAAAGGAAAAGGTGAGACAGTACAGTGTCACAGTCGAGTGAAACAAAGGATTAGACATAAGTGTAAAGGGTAGAAAAATGTTTCAGCATAGTCCTGGTGAGGGATGGAGGCCAACATAGTGCCACTGGAAACACCATTCTTCTGGTTTGAAATTACTTCTGTGATGTGGAAACCAACAAACAATTTCCAAAACTGTCATGAATACTGAATCTATAGCAAATGATGTGGGCACACCTTCTCTTCCATGAAGCTCTTGACAAGGATTAACTTCTGGAAGGCGCCCAGCCTCTCATTCCAGTAACCTCTGATGCTGCTCTTCTTCACCTCTTTGGACGCTCCCAGAGGAGGTAACTCTGACACATAGTCTTCCCACGTCTCTGGATTAAGAGATGCTTGAAACCGTCCTAAAAAAAGAGACAACATTTTAATGCTACAGAAATCTGAGGGAATTTCTGAGTTTAGTCTAGTATAGATTTTCAAAAAAATATGCTGAAGAACTGATGGAAGAATGATTAGAATAGTGGAGCTTGACATTGAGAAATGTTGCTTTCTATCAAACATTCAAACATTTAAACATTTTATTTCTTATATCTAGCACAGCACCATTAAATATAATCACTGTTGCTGGATCTGAATAAAAAAGAGGTTGAGTTACCCAGGTTGATGTTGATATGGGTTCTTGTGATTTCCTTGGAGATGCCCTCGAAGCAAGGCAGTGTGTCCTCCAGCTCACAACACGTCCACCAGTAAAAATCACTTAGCCATGGCACACCTGGCCGCTCTGCATAGTCCTGGAAGATGGGGAAATACAAAAGGGGAACATTACAACAATAAAGGTGGGAGATGGGAAAGAGGTGGAGGACACCCTTGAATAGAGAGGCACCACTGAAGAATAAAATCATGACTATAAAAGGGTAAAGTGAATATGATGCACAACATCCAGAGAGATAAACATTACAGAGATATGGAAATTTGAAAAGTACCCCAAATTAGCGAGAGAAGCATAAATGAAGGATGTGTTCAAGCTAGAATGCAAAAGGGAGGACAGGGGTGAAGGAGAGGGAGGGAAGGACAGCATTACTGTGAGGATCAGGACAGCTGACAGGCAGCACATCCAGCCTAACCAATGCCAGATTAAAGAGAGCCAAATGATGTTCTGCACTGGTTGCTCAAGACATGTTTGTATGTTACAGGTACGTATGTGTGGGCAGCTGAGAAACAGAGATACTCTTATTTCCCTATTTCTTGTTCACAGACATTATTTTTGTCAACCTCCCCAGAGAGACTTACTCATATGTTCCTTTGTCTCCTACTCTGTGTTTTCATCAGTGTCATGTTCGTCAGTAACAAGATGGGCCAAGAGACAGAGACAGCCTGACTGTCACTTTGTAACAATAAACTTTTGTCTGCCAATTCTATCCCGCCAGTCGGAGGAGAGAGAGAGTGAAAATATTGCCTACAGGCAAACCTGGAGGGCTTTTCAGGGGGGGAAATAAAATGAAATATTTGTAGTTATGTGGATCTCACAAACAAACTGTGACAAATTTCTCTATTTTCCTCTGATTATTTGAATACCTGGGAGCCAAAAAGGATGAGAAAAATAACATCATTGCATTTTTCATTTTGAATTCACGACACACTTAAAAACAACCCATTATCTCCCTACCCCAGCAGACAGTTAACCCCTTTGCCTATTATTTGTTTCGGTGCATGTGGTCAGTGTTATTATTGACAGTTGGCCACGCTGGTATATTTAAAAGACAATAGCCGACTGGATGTAACCCAACTATTTAGCCCAGTAACTCTTTTTAAACCTGTTGCAACAAATATGTATAAATTGAAACTATAGCTTCTGCAGTGGCACTGCCAGGCTATAACTTGAAACTAAATTCACATTGTGACTTAGCTACAATGTACTGTACAGTTAATAACATTAAGAAGTAAATAAAAAAGAAAGAAATCACTTAGAGTTTACACATTATCCAAGCGATGTAAGGCATTCAGAAAAATAGCATTCATAACAACTTTTTTCTTCAGTACTTTCTCCAGGAGCACAGTGCTTATGGCAGATGACTGTTCACAGTTACAAGCACAGTCATGCGCTATCTGAAAGATGATTGTTGTTTACACCACTTGCTTGCTTGTAACAGAAAGTAGTAAGTGCTAGGATGTTGACAAGAGGGTTCTGAGTTTGCATGTTCTCCCCGTGCATGCGTGGGTTATCTCCGGGTACTCCGGCTTCCTCCAACAGACCAAAGACATGCAGGTTAGGTTAACTGGCGACTCTAAATTGCCGATAGGTGTGAATGGGAGTGTGAATGGTCTTTGTCTGTATATGTTAGCCCTGCGATAAACTGGCGACCTGTCCAGGGTGTACCCTGCCTCTCACCCCTAAGTCAGCTGAGATAGGCTCCAGCTCACCCGTGACCCTAGTGAGGATAAGCGGTATAGAAAATGAATGAATGAATGAATGAATGTTTTCACTATTTATCAATGTATTTATATGTGATAATGTCAACCTCACCTTTGTGACATTAAAATGTACAAACAGCATGATATAAATACTAATCTAATACACTAACATTATTCATGAAGTTCCATAACATTTTCATGAGAAAATATTATAATTTATTTACTGTAATAATATTGTCTAGTCCTGTTTTTAACAATTATTGTGCATGATCTTATTTTATCTTGATATCAGCCAGAATTTACTGATTTGATTTCACACGTCACCTTTTCCCCAGAAGCAGTTCCTCTAAGAAAGTAGAGCCATTCCCCGTCGGAAATTTCGCCGCGCTGCCTCATGATCTCTATGCACAACATGAAACTGTAGATGAGCTTGTGCTGCTCAAACAGGCCACGTGACACATTGATGTAGGAACTGAGCAAGATCTGGTCCAGCAAGATCTGGAGACGCTCTTCCAACACATTGCTTTTCTCTGACGTCTCAATGGTGGAGCTAAAAACCTAAGAATGGCGAAACAGAGGAATAATTATGTTACAGTACGTGGGGGCTTGAAGCCTTTTCATTGTGTTTTCTTTCCTGAGACTAGAACTATTTCCTTGCTGTTGTGTATTTTTACAAACAAATTGTAATTAGGATGGCCACAGTCCCACAATGGGATGTATGTACATTTGTGCAAAATGTCAACCTGTAAACATAAGGCCTCGAGCCACACGTTTCACCAGCGCAAAGATGTATCTGTGAGTTGTAAAATGAAGCCCTGTTATTCTGTCTCACCTGTTTGAAGTACTTGAGCGAGAACTGATACATTGGATCGATCTCAGAGAGACTGGCAATGACAAAGTACAGGACAGAGCCTCGGGTGGCCACGGGCCTGTAGCACTCCCTTGCAGAGTTGATCTTTAGCTCAGTAGCCTCTGCCTCCTCCAAGCGGTGCTTTATTGCCTCAGATGTCACCTGAGGTAACAGCAAGGACACAGGTTAGGTTTTGGTTTAATACAACATACACATTAATACATTCCATCTCTTTTTTCTCACTTG